>JACCGJ010025706.1:0-98976 GCA_013407085.1 Atriophallophorus winterbourni | reverse complement strand
ACCCTTTATCATCGTCCCACAATAATCCTTAAATGCGAGTTGTCGATAATTTCAATGGTCGCACATCACGAATCTTGGCTGAACTATGAGTGGGACGTTCGGGATAGGCATAACAAATGAAAACGGGCAACACCTTTAAAAATTGTGCATATAGTTCAGTCTTTGTGCCACTAATACATTCAAACAAAACATGAACACAAATTCTTCTGGAAACATTTTAGTTTGAAGCCTTGGCATCAGCTTGAGCTTATTCTAGCTAATTTGAAGAGGATATTATTTACAAGATCATACCAGAGCGCAGATTGTGAAACTGACCATTCGTTCAGCAATGGAGAAAAATATTTGTAGCTCGGTGTGGATGAGGCTTAAATTGTGTTCCGTCATCAGGTTATATGACATCATCAGCCGAACTTCTTTCGAAGCGTATCGAAGTTGAAATTTTTGGTTCTTATAGGGTTTGTCTGTCCGTTAACCATCAATCCCGCTGGTTGATCGAGTTCATGTCATGGCTTCTTTGTAGGTGGTTTCTCATTGGTCCATATGTTGCAGCCAATTAGAGATGCTGGTTAATTTAGTGGGTCATTGAGTGCCACGCTTCAAGGAATTCTCGAGTCCGTCGATCGCTTCCATTTGGCTAATATTTTTGTACAGTCCCAGTCGAATTGGAGACTGATTTGGTCAATATGTATTGAGATTAGTGAATTTCGACCATGTTTGCTTACTGCCAACCGATGTTCACGTGCTCAGTTTGCGACCTGTTTGAACGATGTAGTTTTTTTGCTATCTCTGCATTTAATATTGTAGACGATATTCGATTGTTCTTTCTGTTCTGTTTTACCCTGGGTTTCTTTATTGGGGTCGATTGAACTTGCTGTGTATTATGAAGCTTCTTTGATATCCATTCTTTTGATAAATTTGAACAAATAATCTTCTTTTCTTCTCAGTAGATTTATGTTGCAATATGTTGCAGCTGTTTTGAATAGGGTTCTGATTCAAGTCCAATTGTGAATGTTTGGGTGCTTGCTGTGAAAGTTCAGTATTTGATCCGTGTGTAATTTTTTCGGTAGACGCATGTTTCCAACGTTCCTTCGTTTCACTTGAACATCCATAAATGGTAAACAGCCGTCATCTTCTGTTTTCATGGTAAATTGGATTCCAGTAAATACACCATTGAGCTTTCGGTATGATTTATGGTGTTCGCTGAATGTAACAGCAGGTGAAAAATGCATAGTGGGTGTGATTTACCGTTCGCCCTCAGCCGACGAAGCCTACAATTCAGCATTACTTGCAAATATACGCTTAGCGGCTACCAGATACCGCGGCAGACTTCTACTGATCGGAGACTTTAATCTGCCGAACTTTAAGGGAAATTCATTTCATCCAGAAAATTCCTTAAATGCTTTATCTCAACAGTTGCTAGAAGAAATTCCACTCTACGACCATATTTTCAACAATACCCGATTTCGTGGTACTGATACGCCGTCTATCTTGGACATTATACTGACAAATGGAGAGTCCGTGATTGAAAGTCTCACTTATGAAGCTCCAACAGGACTCAGTGACCACTTAGTTATTACGTTTGACTATATTTGCCAGGCAATCAGAACAAGTGACATCAACAAGGTGATTAGAAAAATTGACTTTCCACAACTTAAATCTACTCTTCTGAACGCCACAGACCCTGGTCTTAAGTCCGACAACGTGCACGATCAGTGGCAGTGAATGATAACCGAACTTAAATTTGCCGTTGAAATGCACTCTCATCTTGTTCCAAAGGTGAAAAAATGGATATACATTTAAGCTGAGAAGCCGAACACGAAAATGGTTGACCTTGCGAAATGCTGCATGGCGAGCTCATCGACATGATACCACTGTTGAGAGTTGGGAGACATTCCATTTGCTGAGAAATAAGGTAAACAAACTTGTTGTTGATGACAAACTGAATTATCAAAATCATTTACTCAACAAAATGGAATCCAACCCCAACATTCTCTACCAGATCATAAATAACTGGTCAAGGGTTAAACCAGGAGTTGCTGCTTTAAAGACACGTGATGGAACAACAACCACAGCATCACAATCTGCCGAAGTTCTAGCCCATTTCTTCTCCACTGTCTTCGGACCACGAAACACCGTTACCTGTCCCTTAACTTCCGTTATCTCACCCGAAAATGTTTTAAAACAACTAACTATTACCTCGGAGTGTCCTCCGCACATTACAAAATCTCAACACGAGAAAATCTCCCGGAGCTGACGAAATTACCCCGTTGATTCTTAAAAACAGTGCTTATACTTTGTGTTCGCCTCTCACATACTTGTTTAACCTCTCTTTAACCCAAAGTATCGTTCACTTTGATTGGAAGAATGGCATCATTACCCCCATCCACAAAGGAGGAAACCGTTCCGAAGTATCCAACTATCGGCCAGTTACACTACTACCGGTGATCTCTAAAGTGATGGAGCGCCTCGTAGCAAACAGCGTCACAAAACATCTGGAAGACAATTGCTTGCTCGCAGTCGAACAACACGGCTTCAGAAAAAGACACTCTTGTCTTTCAAACCTTCTGCTCACCCTCGATGACTGGACACAAGCTGTAGACGAAGGTCTCACAGTACACGCTTGTTATCTTGATATGTCAAAAGCATTCGATCGTGTCAACCACTGTCTGTTACTACAAAAGATGTTGCTATGTGGAATCAAGGGTTCATTACTAGCCTGGTTTGAGGATTATCTCCGCGACCGTGTCATTCGAGTAAGGGTGTTTTGTCACGACCTATTGCAGTAACGAGTGGGGTGCCGCATGGATTAGTGCTTGGACCACTTCTTTTCCTGATGTATGTCAACGACTTACCTAAACTTGTTCGCTGCAAAATCTTGTTATTTGCGGATGACATCAAGCTGTGGACACAAGTACGTACAACTGAGGATTGCAGAGAGCTTCAGCTGGACCTCGATGCCTTACAAGACTGGTCAGTTAGAAATGAACTACCTTTCAATGTCAGAAAATGCAAGGTATTGACTGTTGGAAGACATTTTGAGTACACCTACACCCTTGGTTCCCATATTCTTGAAAGCACTGACAAGGAGAAGGACTTAGGTGTGTGGGTGAGCAGCACTTTGAAACCGTCACATAACGTCACAGCTGTCTATGAAAAGACGTCACGAGTACTGCTACTGCTAAAACGCGTGTTCGGGAGTTTCACTAAGCAAACCGTTCATCAAATAATTAATACGTACTCGAGGCCAACCATGGAGTATGCGGTTCAGGCTTGGTCACCCTGGCTACAGATGGACATCAGCCTCATACAGAGAATATATCATCTGACCACCAAGCTCGTACGCGGTTTGAAGCACAAACAATACGAAGATCATATTGCAAGTCTCAATCTATTCGACTTTTGCTACCGCCGTCTTAGAGGTGATTTGATACTTATGTTCAATATACTGCATACCCCCAACCATCCCCTAAATCAACTATTCACGCGACTACCACGCAGAACCAGCCGGAGTCACGACTATGCAGTACATATTCCTGACTCCAGACTAAACTGTCGAAGGTACTTTTATTCTGTACGTGTATGCTTTACCTGGAACTGCCTACCTTGTAATGTTGCACATTCACCCAACTTGGATATATTCAAATCGAATTTGGACAATTTCATGTTGACCAATCCAAACTTTGAACCTATATATTTTACACCATAAAAGCTTTGAAATTTGAAACCAGTTTCTGTCCAATGGATTTTTACTTGATTCCTGAACTGCTCAGTAAGCAAACAAATCCCGTTTTTCTAACCATGTTATTCGTAATTCTCATATTATTCTGTGGTTTTTGTCAAGCTATATGCTTTTTAAACCATTAAAATTGAATTGAATTCTGTTCTTTTAAGTTCAGTCAACTTCAATGTTTGCCGTGTTCTTGCTCCTATGCTGTTCAGTATTGTTGCTTTATTGCTGAAAAACGCTTTTAGGACAATAACAGAATATGCTTGCCTACACGCGATTTGCTAATAATCTTTTTTTACCTGAATCGTTTGAATACACAAACCGAGGTAAGGGATTATTTATCCGTGATCTACAGTTTACCAACAATGCAGCCATGACTACTCACTCTCAATAGCGGCTCCAGTTTCTAAATGCCTGCTTTTCGTCGGAATGCAAAGACTTTGTGTTGACAATCAGCATGAACAAAACCAACGTCCTGGAACGATGTCACTGCAACCTTAAACCAATAAACCATTTCACATATATTGGTCCAACTATTGCGGATAATTTCTAACTAGACACGTAGATTGATTAGCTAATTGGCGCAGAAACTGTCATCTTGTCCCGTTTGAATTCTAATCCCTGGAATTGATGCAAGCTGAACGCGAAGACGAAATTGATGGTCACATTGCGTATGAACTAAACGCTTTTATATGTGGCAGAAGTGATTTCTAAAGATGGTCTGAATATCATTTACACCTTACTTTTACAGCGCCGCCTACGCTGATTGGTTCATGTCTACATAAAGAATATGGCTGACTTAATATATAGTGAGTTATAATCAGGAAGTCTACCAATTGGGCAGATTGCACTTGCGGTACAGACGTTTGCAATGAGATATAAAACCTATTGAAACTGAAAATAAAGTTTGCAATGAATCGGTTATAGTAAGTTTTTGGTAACGTTTCGCTTCTGAACACAGAAGCTTCGTCAGACCAAGGGTGTCGGTACGATCTTATAGGGAAAAACTTCCCACCGAGGCTGTTGAATTAACAAAGGCTGGGGCGAATGCGGTGAACAAGGTGGATGGGGCGGATATCTCAACAATCTGGCATTCGGTTTTGCAGCGGATAAGGATTAACGAACATCACACCTAATACGCACATGATTACGTAAGCAGTGTGTCGGCAGACGCCGACCTGTGAAATTAATAAACAATTAGGGATGAACACAGCAATTAGGAGGTGTGATCAATTATCTTGATCTCCCTTGTCTAGCTTAGAGAACTCAGGATTGGTCAAGAGAATGCCATTTAAACCTGAACACTGTTCGTACCGACACCTTTGGTCTGACGAAGCTTCTGTGTTCAGAAGCGAAACGTTACCAAAAACTTACTATAACCGATTCATCGCAAACTTTATTTTCATGATTATGGACTCCCGATCGGTCTCGAATATTTTCAAATACTCTATTGACACTGACTTTACGAGTTGTGATGATCCTTCACTGAATCACTCACTTTAGAGCTGTGAATGAGCAAATAATGCTCTCGTTTGCTGAACGTAGGTTACGCCAACATTGTGTGAATTCCGCCGAACTTTCAAGTATTGCTAATAGCTTTGAAGCATACAGGATGAGAGAAAAAAGGAGGCAAATGGGCCTTATATCGGGCCATGTTCATGTATAGCATACACCTTGATTGGACATTTGTGGCTTTTTATAGGGAGAAGTGTCAGCCCAAGACACATTCCCACCACGTTCTCCAGTTCATGACGGACTTGCGGACGGTTGCTTCGGCGTGAGCAATGTTGATCCTTGTAAGCTGGGGAGAAAAGACTGGAAAACGTGTTAGTCGGTTATGGCTATATGAGTGGTATGTAAGTAGAGTGGGGTAGATCGGAATGTCGAAAGATAAACGAAAGTTGATTGCCATAGGTGTTTGTCTAGGCGTTGCTTAAACGAGGACAGTGACTCTGCACCTACCACCTCCGGTGGGAGAGCGTTCCAGACACGGCATATGCGAAGGGGTAGGAAATATTTTCGACTGTTCAATCGGCTGTTCTGATGAGCAATCTTGAGATTGTGCCCACGATGATTGCGTCGATTGGATAGAGGCATCAGGGACTTGCAAGGGTGCTGATTCTCTGTGAGAATGCGAAAGGTCAAAAGCAAATCTCCGCGGAGGAGTCGGTAGCGGATTGAGAAGAGGCCGCTATACTGCAGCCGTTCTTCGTAGGACATGTTTTGAAGGCCGTTGATAAGCTTTGTTGCCCGCCGTTGTGGCTGTTGGAGGGCGTTCATGTCTTGTTGGAGCCATGGATGCCACGCGCTGACTGCATATTCGAGCGGAAGGCGGATGTAAGTGGACAGTAGCTGTGGGAAGAGTCGACGGTCAAAGCGTCTGAAAAGTCACCTCAGAAGGCCCACACTGGTTTGCGGTTTTTGCAGCCTTGTCGCACTGGCTGCCGAGGTCGCTTACCTGGTCCACATGGTGCAAAAGTTCGTCCCCCATCTGATAAGGGTAACGAATAGAGTGTCGAATGGTCAGAATGTGGCATTTTGTTGAGTTGAACGGTAAATTGTGTTCTAATGACCACTGGTAGAGGCGGTCGAGTTCACGTTGCAGGAGTTGATGATCTTCGAAACTAGATATACGACGCCAAACCTTGAGGTCATCCGCGAAGAGTAAAAATGAGCCTGATAAGATCATGCTGATATCATTGATGAATATAAGGAAGAGAGTGGGTCCGAGTACGGATCCTTGAGGAACTCCACTGTTCACCGGGAAACAGTCTGAATAGGCGTCTTTGATGCGCACGCACAAGGTACGATTTTTCAGAAATCGGCCGATCGACATCAACAAGAGGTCGTCGCTTCCGTAGTGCGTAGCTTTTCAATGAGTATAAGGTGATTAACTCTATCGAATGCTTTCGAAAAATCCAGGTATGCCACGCACACTGCAACTCCGCAGTCCACGGCTTTTGTCCAATAGTCCCTGACCAACAGGAGGTTGGATAGGCAGGAGTGTCCTGGCCGAAAACCATGCTGTTCATGAGCAAGGATGTGATTTTCTTCAAGGTGGCGTGTGATGGTGTCAGCTATAATACCTTCCATAACCTTTGAGATCACAGACAGCAAGGTCACCGGGCGGTAATTAGCTGGTAAAGTGCGGACGCCTCCTTTAAAGACTGGAGTGATCACGCCTTGTTTCCAAGTTTGTGGGACTTCGGCTGATTCGAGTGAACGCTGGAATTAAAGCGCGAGATCGGTAGAGATATATGCTGCGAATGCATTCAAGACTTTTGGGTGTATTTGATCTATACCCCGGGGAGCTATTCTGTCGCAGGTGGATCAATTTGTGGTAGACGGCGTCGCCGCTGAAGATAATTGAGCTCAATGAAGGCAAAGGAGACAGTGGTGCAACTATGACTACGAACTGAGGGGCAGCAAGAAAGATGGGAGCGTACTGCGCGCTCAAAGTGCTGGCGACTTCTTTAGGTGACGTGGATAGACCCGAGGGTGTCTTAAGCAAACGGATACCTGTTTTCACTTTCCTTCGGGCGTTGATCTCCTTATATAGCAGCTAAGGGTTGCCTAGAAGTCTAAAGGTTAGCTGTGTTTGATAAAGGAATTGATCATTATGTCTGAGAGATGTACACTGGTTTCACAATAATCAGTAGAATTTCCATTTCTCTGAGGTGGACATCGAGAGAATGTATGCCATGCAAGATTCCGCAGTGCAATCATGTTTCTGGTTCGGGTTCTAATTGTCGGTCGGTCACGTTGTGTTGGTATTGCCTTCATCGTCGATGATAGGTCAAGCAATGTGCGCCATCTTTTAACAACAACTCCAAGCAGTATCAAGTTTCGCAGTATGTAGCAGGTTCCATGTGTTCGCGGCACCAAGCTCACGCAGTAGCGCGTTGTTCGTAATCCTCCGAGTAGTGGCGTCCGGTATCCCCGCATAATGAGAGTAGCAGAGGTAGTCAAATATCAGCACGGCATGATCAGCATGACCCAGTGGTAGTTCGATAATCATGTTTTCGACCATCAGTTCTTCGTTGATGAGTATCAGATCGAGGGTGGACGGGATCTGGTGGCCGCAGAATCGTGTCGGTTCGTTGACATGGCTGTACAATGGATGGGTAGCAATCGGTTCTGATAAGTCAAGTCCAAAATGATTTATGGGCGAGCCTGACGATACACCCGGAGAGTTAAAGTCTCCCATTATGAAGAAATGCGTGAAGTGTTGAGAAAATCCGAGTCGGATGGCAGCCAGCAAAGAAGAGTCTGTACTAGATTCCGCATTTGGAGGGCGGTAGATCACACCCAACAAGGCCACGTCGTCGCGCTGCAAGAAACCTTCACACCACACAGTGTCAGGAACAGACAGATCAGGGTCTTGGATCGCTTCACAGCGTAGTGCTTGATTGTAATACAGTAGGACACCTCCGCCCCTAGTCTTACGATCAATGCGGAATGACAGCATGTTTGGGAGCATTAATTCAGTATCCAATATGGTTGGGATCAACCAGGTTTCTGTGATGGCAATGAGATCAAATTTTTTCGTCGAATGTAGCAGTTGTAATTCGGAGAATTTGTTCATGAATGCTCGAGTGTTCGTATAGCAACAAGATAGTGTATCGCGGTGGAGTTGGGCGTCGTGAGGTGTAACATTTAGGAAGCTGATCCGGAAGGGATCGGCTGTGGTAGGTTTTTTGCGGCGGCTGCTTCATGTAATACCGACTGATCGACTTCGGGTGTTGGGTTTGTAACACGAAAAAGTCTGGGTTCTCCTAGGCGAGGCGAATTTGGAGGCCTGGAAAACCGCACCACGCTATCGTCTTCCGAGGAAACCTGAAGGGTACGGCAAATCTGATCCCATTGCGAAAAGCCTTCGGATAGACGTTCTTTAAAACACAGCGACTTAGATTCGGGCACATTCGTGCAGACCACTGTCATTCTCCCATCCCGAGCATTCTGCATATGGTGTTCTGTTGGTTAGCAGGAAGACGTGTTGCATCCGTCGATGGAAATAATTGTGGCTTCGCGATATGAGGATCAGTACGTACACGAGGTGACGCAGCAACCACTTCGGAGTTGCCAAGCTTGGTGGCAATCTTGAGGCGGATATTGTCTTTATACGAATGAGGTGGTGTTGAACAGATCGCGAATTTCGTTTCGAGTAGTTTCACGCGTGTTTCCAGTGAAGAGATTATCTCTTTCTGCTGATCGAGCAAATTAAAAAAGAGCGGATAATCAGTTTTTTGGAACAGTTTACGCAAAATCACGGTAAGTTTGTGCGGTGTCGTTGCTCTTTTAATTCTGATGTTAATAACACAAAACAACGTGAGTGAAACCATGTGGAGCAACTGCTACACTCAATTCCTTCAGATATGGCTTTGGAACAGTCTCCGTTGCCACAAATGTTGGCGTCCAAGTTTGGCAAGTTTGACGTTCGTCTTTTGCTGGATTTATGGTATACTTCTTTTGAAGGTTGGCTTCTACCCATTGTGTTACATTCACCGGATTCTTGAGTAACCTTACCATTAGAACGGAGGTTCGATTTTGACCATGATGAGAGCTTGAACACGGGTATTTTAGCTTTTCCTAAGAAGGAAGATCTCATGGAGTTCCTTTATTATATGTTTCTTATAATATACGATGAGTTAGCAGCAAGTCGTATCTGACGCCCAATACTACGTGACACGAGGTTAAAGTGTTTTAACGAAAAGAATCAGAATCGTTTAATAGAAAAAATAGAAGGCCAAATGTCCTATATAGTAGCATAAGAGGTTACTCCAAATATCAAAAAATTAACAAGAATTCATCCAAATTCGTTTTAAAATCTCCAAACGAATTTTTGTACACAACATTATCAGAATATAAGTTCCACTGTTTGATGAGGCACCTCTTAAAATAAATAAGGTGTGAGATATGGTTCGCATTATTTTTTATGAATGTTTTCTGGTATGCGTTCATTTGATTTTAAACAGGAAGCGCAAACTGGGTATATGTCAAAAAAGATTTATCCGAAACAATATAATTAGATCAATACCCGTATGACAATATGCCAAAATATGTAATCCAAGTGTTCTACATCTATAAACGTATGTTTGATAGTGCAAGGATCTTATCATTCGCGTAGTCAAGGCAGTTGTCGAAGGCAGTTGTATGTATGAAAGCACAAGCCTGATCAAGGCAAAGTGCCGCGCAGTAATAGACTGTACATGGGCTAAGATACTGTCAGGTTGCCTAGGCCTAGACAGATGAGAAACAAAATATACGCACTGTCTGTATTCAATTTGGTCTTCAGATTGTGCGCCGAATAGAAACCTGGATCTTTATCTCATCAAGGATGCTAAAACATCCTATCAACAATGATTTAATAATGTTCAGAAAAATGTTTACCGATGCAGATGTATTCAGGCTTGCTTGAATTAAACGACAGATTAGTTGATTTAAAGCAGTAGGTGGGTCGATTGGGATCGTTTTGGAAATCAGATAAATCACTTGAATTATGTATAATTTTGAAAAGTTGCAAGTCATCGGTGTATAACAGGCAAGATGATAGGAACTTACCGGGGATGCCGTTTATGTACAATTGAAACAATAAATGGCCAAGTTTATTACCATTGGGAATACCACTTGGGGTAAGATACCAAACAGCAAGTAATAATTTTCAGATATTTTTTTATTTTTATGTTATATTGACCCGGTAGTTGAAAAATGCATAACATTTTATGATTTCAGTATCAGCACGATGGGAACACAATTTTTTGTGTATGATTGCAGTTCACAAGGGCTTGGCAATTTTTTGTTTATTTAAAAGAAGAAAATACATGTTTACCATACTCTGAATGATGAAGACAGAAATAAAGATGAAAAAGTTGCTGTGACGCTATCTAAAGAAATCAAAATCTCGTATATCAACGAAACGATTCAAAATTAAATCCAGCTTCAAAAGCAACGGACACTAGGCCTACCACAGGATTTCACTCTCTTAACAAGAATATCAAACTTGTGGAATGCGCTTCAGAAAGAGGTTATTTTAGCAAGAACTGAAAACCAATTCAAGCAACTAATTGATAAGGTACTGACTGTAATCACTGCAAAGATGTAGAACAAAGGACAGGATTTCTTCAACTGAATTTCTCCTGGACTATTTTGCTGATATAAAGAGATGCGGCTTACAAGGGCCTAACCCCCTGTAGTCTATCAAGAAGAAGATATTCTTGAAACTTATTTAATCGTATTAACATAAAAGTGGCTTCACAATAGAAAATCGAATCTGTTGCAACTGATTATTTATATAGTTCACTTGCCGATTTGTTAGATTTAGAATAAATAATATTTTTTAGGCACATTAAAAAAAGATTTTGCACACATGTCTCTGGCAAACATGTCGGAAATTACGGCAGTCATCGAGGTTAATCATAAATGAGTAATTCAAAATCAGAATTACTTAATTAAAATTTCCTTCTGCTTGTATATTTATTTATTTTTTCGACTTAGCGTCCACATTTTCTCCTTTCTAAATAGCACAAGCGTATATAAATTGTGAAGGTTAAAAAATCGCGGTTTTAAATATGTTATATTTGAGTTAGTAAAACAAACTGTTCGTAACAAATTCGTCCTAATTTTCACTAAATACAGTCTAACATATAAATTATAATAATTAAAATGAGAAAATTTTAATCGCGATGTTTTATTCCTAGCATATATAATCCAAGGTAATCAAGGTTGGGAAATGTTGCACACACCATTGTAACATGTTACTTGGATTCATGAACTGCGTGGTTGTGTTCCTGTCCTTTCAGTTCTGCTTAGTGAGTAACTTTTACATTAATGTGAAATTATACTTGCCGTTTAATTTTATTTCCGGTTATGTTTTGATACCTATTTTTATTTGGATGATGGAATGAATAATTGATATCCAATTCATATTTTTTATCAATTAATTGTTGTCATTTTATGTAGCATAGTTGTGTGGAGTGTGATCGTTAAACTTGAACTAAGTGTGCATAAAACTTCATACTGTGAATTCCGATCGCTTATCTGTCACGAAAGCCGCTAATTATTGCAAGTCATCAAATCAGGAAGAATAAACAAATCTCAAATATATATATATATATACATATATATATATATATATATATATATATATATCTGTATATATATATATTGAAGCGAATACTTGTAGCTCGGAGATTCGATGTTCTGTGTTGTGTGTTCGCTGAGCTGGCATTGTAACAGTAGGACGTTTCGTCATCAAGCTAGATGACATCGTCAGCTGAATTTCTTGCGAAGTATATATATATATATGTTCATGTTTATATGTTATGTGATAAACATAACTTTTATCACTAAATAATAGTACGAATACACAGCCAAATATGTATAATAATTAAACAATCTTGAATTTATCTGTGACGTTATTAATGCCATTTTATAATTAAAATATCGAATTAATTCGTGGAAAAATGTGTGAATCGTGATTGAATAAGTCGTTGGAAAATCATTTTTCTTCCAATTACATAAAGAAATATAGTTAAAATTATAATATATCGTTATTTTCCAATATGAAATATTTTAAATGTGATTTTTCACTAAATAATTACGATTGGAATCATTTGATATTATGATATTCAATATGCTCTGCGATTTTGTTACTATAGATATTTGATAAGTTTTGTATTAAAGTAATCTACTATACCGTTTACAAGATTAATTAGCATAGTTGTTATTTTAATTTTTTGAAGTATTATATCGAGGACGGTATAGCAAAAAATAACGTGTTTACAAATGGTTTACGTGAAAATAGGATGCACTAGTACAAAATATAGAATTTAATAAGATTTATTATACTTACATCATTCTTTACAATATTACATCATACTTTTGTGTTTCATGGGTATGATTCATGATATTATATGATGAATCATAATTTGTATTGACCATTTTTAATACTAGATTCTTTAGGAATGAACAATTTTTAAATTTTTAAATATATTCGAAATTACCGTAATAATTTTTAAATTTTAATTATTTTATGTAACAACCATGTATGTAACCACTTATTACGAAACATTCTAGATAGAACTTGTACCGAATGTTCTAACTGATGATAAGTTGGACGGTAACGTTCTCCCAAATATTGCGACCGACAATGGGACGGCATTTTCGAAATTTGATGAAAATTTCACAACAGAACTTGCATCGTTATCAACAACAATCGAAGGTACGTGTGTTTTGATTTGTAACACAAATTCCTTAATTGAATTGCTGCACCTGGTAATAAATATATTGAATAATCGGCAAATTAATCAAACGAATTTTTCGGAAACCTAAATCATTCATTAGCTGCAGTGTAGAATATGAAAGGAAATGGAGACGCTACTCAGTATTATATTGTAATATCGGTCTCCGTAAAATAAAGTATATCAAAACTAACCTTTAATGACTACTCGAAATTACACCATCAACCTGTTCAAATGCGTGTTTATGTTTGTGGAAACATAAATGGAATTAGAGAAAAATGAAATTAATCACCAAAGGTCACGCTCTCATTAGTTTTTACTATTATACTACAATTGACATATTAAGACCGAGAAGGATTATATTTTCACGCTTCACATCATCCGTGCACAACCGACCGATCAGAATTATATCGAAGAATAGAACAAAATCTACTCCGAAAATGTGGTGCATTTGGTGCTTTCCCTTTACATCTGATGAGTGGAAACGTTTCATTATCAGTAGTCGAGTTTATCTGTTACATGTGAGTAAAACGCAGTCTTTATGCTTATTTTTAATTTAAAATTTGTGCCAAGAGGAGTGTTTCTCCTAGAGTGCCGGTGTTTGTTATGATCCAGAATAGTGAAAAATTCAAGTGAATAAAATTATATAAAGTTACTTCAAATTAACAATAAAAAAATCAATTAACATAATTAGGTGTGTATCCTTCAACTATAGTACGTCAATCCGAAATGTCTTGGAACTCCTTAACTAGATCAAGCTCTACACATTTGCATTATGCATACGTTACGTTTTCGTGTTAGCTCCCATCTAATAATGTTTGATGCATGCAGATTAATTTGGTTGCAGTTTGTACTATTTTTAAGAAAATGTCAAACATTTTCCATTGCAACATTGTCTGACTAAACATGTAGCTCCCACGCTGCACTTTAATACTATTAGTTTACGTGACAAATATAGTTCTTTTACAAATTTTTGGAAAGCAACTTTATGTATCGCACACTCAATCGTGGCAGTCAATACAGAATTACAAACGGATTCCGGGTCAATCGTTTAAACGCCGTTGAGGTGCTAAGTTCCAAGCCATCAACCACTTAATGTGGACTCACTTTGTTATTCTGTTTCGTGAACACCTTGCCCAACGGCGTTTTGAACAGTGTATCATTTTTGATACTAAACTGCAGTTTACAGGCTTATTGATCATTCGCTGCTGTCTCAACTTGATGAGGTCAAACAACCCGAAAATAATGGTGGAATACGATTGCGCACATTTCAGTTTTATTTTATGTTAATCAGCTATCAAACACTTGACTATGTTCACGTTTTCTTTGTTAGGTGTACTCCAAATTAATGGCTATCATTGTCCACAGGCGGCCTTGAACTCTACGTTCACCTTACCAGACTGTCAGATTGTGATTTACCAACCTGGTTTGATCATGCAATACTTCAATGATTGTTAGATGTAATGTTTTAGACCGGAAAGTAAAATGAAGCAAATAAGAGTTAAACTTATTTCCCTGACTTACTAATAAGAAGTTTCAAGTTAGACACGAGTTACTAATTATAGATCTTATGGTTGCGCACTTGTATATTGTTTGAAAAATGAACTAAAATTACTCATGCTTTTCTGTCTCGTTCATCAATGTACAATAACTTCTTTCATTTATCCAAACGCGTAACGCTGATCAAGCTGAATCTTCAGTAGCATATTGTTTTTTTATCATCTTGACTCGGCGTTTTATCGTGATGCGCGCTTGGCGAAGCAATTCGTTGCAATTAAGTTTTTGTTTGGCATTCTTTTTTCCCACTTCAAATCTAAAGATGATTTATCTTGATATCTTGAACATGATGTGTCATTTATTTACAATTTCGAGATGAGTTTTCTTTGGAAAATACAGTTGAAACAATTAGCTTATTTGTTATTTCATGATTTGCTGTTGTTATAATGCATAAGCCATCACGAGAATCACTAAGATGGTAGATGAAATGTACACGGCAAATGACAAGAACTACTATATATTAGCTTACATAGATTTATTAACGTTAATTACAATTTTGTTCTTTTGAATGAAGCACTGTCAATATACTCATTTGCATAATTTCCATCACACGCACACAGGGATGAAAATGCATGCAAATGAGTTTCTTTGTTCGAAACAATGGGTTTAACCTCATCCAAATGTGAATGCACACATGTGATTGAACAGTTTGGTCCTGCTAACCTTATTCAACAGTAACATACAACTTGTTTACCGTTCATCCACTGTTGCAATCGCATACGTATCCTGATCCTACTTTCCCTACCTAATGTGTGCAAACAGCACGAAACCGGCCGTGGTTTGTGTGTGATGGAATGCGTGCAAATGAGCTTGTTTAAATCTGTTTGAGTTGTTAAAATTTTCAACATTGATATCCTTTGCGAATTCTACGCCTTTTAATAAGTTTACATTGCTTGCTGCATAACGAAAAATATCTCTCGCTGTTGTCACCTGCGTTGAGGTCGAAATCTTTATTTTATGCATTGCAGATAGAGCGTCGTTTAAGTTGAAAATTATTAAACAATCCCAAAACGCAAACACTTTTTCGTGAACCAAAATGGCAAATGTCGACAGTAAATGATCTGGCTGCCGTGAAACTCTGAGTATCAGTCATAAAACTGCATCAATAAACATAATGACTGGTGTGTGCGGCACAAGCAACGTTCGGGATTTAAGTAAAAATTTCAAGTGCTTTCTACGGGATGGGAATTGTGTGAATTGCTTTGCGAAGTAGCTGGCTGCATTTAAGGGTCAATAATCCTGTGATCGGGTTGACGAAGCACTTTGGTCGTTTTCACGTTCACGCAGTCAGACCCAAATTGATTGGTCCGCTTCCAGTTCAGAACAATTTTAGCGACTTATGCTCACTTGCCTTGAGGAAGCTATCGTTTGAGCGGTATTCTTCTGAAGACCTGTAATTGCATGTAATAACTTATTTCGCTAGTGAATTTGAGTATAAATCGTAACGTTCACAGCTTGAGTTAGAATACTTTCAAATGAATAGCACATTTGTCTGTAGAATTTGGTTAAAAACTAGGGTTAAATCGTCATTTCTCAACTGTAAACAATTATGAGTTGTTTCGATAATGCACGGTATTCCGCATTGTATACCCTTATTATGATCCATGCACGCTAAAAGTTGGGTTTAAAACATATTGCTAACGGTTCAGTCGCTAAATTCAACGTAATTTGATATCCTGCCACTTATTTCATAGGTCAGTCAAAACATTCATTAAATGAAGTGGTCTCGATATTCAAGATTCGCGCTTGTATGCCACTGTTGGGTATGGAGGGTACCCCCAAATTGTTTTTCGTCCCATTCCTCCACTCAAGCGCAAGCGGATTATAATCTTACTGTCCCTACCTGATGATTGCAACTAGCACGAAACCTGGTCGTGGGATCTGTGATGGAAAGGCAAACAATGAGGATTTTGGTCGTGATAATTTTTTTAGAAATACAGGATCCGCGTCATATTTTATGAGCATATGACCTATTGCCGTAATCAAAAAATTAGAGACATCGGATTGAGCTGAAACATTTCAGTTATGTTATAATAGTTAAAATAACTGTAATTTTTATTTCGAGTATTTCAGTGTAAAATATTAAATATTCCTTAAAACTTCTCACCCAAATTAATCAGCTAAATTGTTTGTCAAACGAAAAGCGTAAGTCTACCATGCACATATAGCATTTAAATAAGCCTTAACTCTGTGAATTTGTGTAAATGGTTTGGGATCATTAACCTGCATCTCTCAATTCAATGAATTTGAAAAGTAATCAAACTTGTCTAAATAGTTTTTCACTTTCAATTTGTTCAATGTTTGAAGAAATTGCAACATCTGCTTCGATAAACCAGGTGTGCACATGTATTTAAAATGTTCCCTCTCTGCTCTCTGAATATATAATCTAATAATTTTTGGTTTCCATCCTTTTATGTAAATCATTATGTTCTTCACAGATAATGGAAGTGATGTCGCAAAAAATTTTCCAGAAGAAAAGTGAGTTATTAAGTCTCGTATTAAATGCCTGCAAAAATATGGTGAAATTTAGGGAAAAAGGCCTATTGAAAAAGATTTCAAATCAATTTCTATTAAAATATCTTGAAAGGATAATTACCCTGCAACACGAACCTTATCTCAACGCAGTGAATTGTCGATGATAGAAAAGTAACGTTACAATACACGATATCTTCTCAGTTATGAATAGTTGAACGATCACGTGTTCTAGTCCGGCCTTGGGGAAAAATGATTGATTTGCATTTGGCAGGTTACTCTTCCATGTCATTCCACTTGTGATTAGAAGGCACGATTCCAACTAACTAGATTAAAACTTTTGTATCATGTGCAATTTTTTATCGGAGATTCGATGCATTTCAATGTATTTACCGACAGGTTGAATTCTCGTTGAATGTCTTCCGTAAAATCCATTAACAAGTCGCTTTGTCAAGGTTCAGTAACTCATCATAGACAAATGACTTTTCCGTACACTGCATTTCTGAAGAAGAAGAAAAAGAAGAAATAGTTTTATTCATGTTAACGAATTTTCAGCAGTAAAATTAATTTTACCATTAAATTAAAAAAATAACAAAGAACTTTCAAAATCAGCTTTCAACTTGTTAGCGCTTTTAATTGCGAAACAGCCGTTGAATGGTTAACTATTTGTCGAGCCCGGTAAGGAGTAATATAATTCCGAAATTCTGGTGCTAACATCCCCATCCCCTTCCGGAAGTTTTTAGTTCTTGAATAAGGAATAAAATATTGACTTCGGGTGGACGAGAATGATCTGCAGGCAACAAGGGTCTTGTGCAGTGGATGCGCACCATCAAAAGAAATGACTTTGATTAGTCTGTTGAATTCACAGAAGTAACGATCGACGATCGTGTCTGAAATTAAATCCGAAGCTCAATCTTGCGATAACCTTGATACCTCTTCTAATTTGCAGACAATCCTTATGCAGGAGAGCGGTAAAATTCATGAGAGGGGGAAAACAATGGAAGAAAAAACGAAAAGTTCACCTACTTTAGGTGGTATGGAGGAAGAACGTTGGTGAATAGTATAGAAAGACAGCCGGCGAACTTTCAATAATTGAGCGGTCACATGATTAGTCCAGTTAAGGCTGTCGGATAGTGTAGCGCCGAGATACCTTAAACTACTGTAACTTTCAATCACCGAGCCAATAAATCAAACACAAAAATTTTTTGATGCAGAGCTCGACATCGCTGCCAAGTCATTCGGGAAAATATCATTCCGTTGCACTTTTGGTTGAATTCAAAAGAAGCCAAGTGAGGATGGCTATTGACCAATGTTTGTGATCATTGATTCTAAAGCATGTTGGTCGACTCACCTATTGTGGTTGAATGCAACGGTAATGTCGTGGACGTATTTAATAAAAAATCAAAAACGGTTAGAAGGAAGATGGGAAATGTAAATATTTCTGGTCTCAAGTAAACAGTTTAATTTCTCAGGTGTCATTCAGATTCCGTTTGTGCTTACTTTATAGAATTACTTAATTTAACTCATTTACCAATCACTGAAGCCTTTGTTGACTCGAATGGTACATATATACTGGCCTATGGCTACATGTTTCCTTACAAACAATCAATTATGAACAATCAATTAAAAACTTTCTCTGCCAGAGAAAAATTCGATTCCAACAATCAAGTGGCTCCAGTAACACAAGCCACCGCCAATAGCGCACCATCCAACCCTGGTCAAGTAAATGGAAGTTCCGTAACTGTGGGAGCGTTCGAAGATTCATTGACAACCTTACCTGGTTCCGTCAGCGGGTCTTCAATTGGAGACGATAGGGAGCAGATAACTGCTTTGACTGCAGGTGAGAGTATCTCAGTCGACGCCTTTCAACAAATCTCGGAAAATGCAACAACCGAGGATGTAGAAGTTACCCGACCGAATATAATCGCTGCTAACGGGACGAGCGTTCATCAACCATCCATAACGTGGTCTTTGCGCATGGATTTACTGAATGCAGATTCATCATTATTAAATTGTGAGTGAATTCACACACCGTATTTTTTGGTTCAGTTTAATTTTTTCAGTATTTTTCGTACATGTGACTAATTTTTACATCGTAACAAACTGGAATCAAATGGATTCAAAATTAGCAATCATATGATAGCATGCTGCCTTTTCGATGTCTCTCAGTATGAAATTCCATCAGTTGAATTGATAAAGCTCTTATAATTGTTTCAAATAAATGTTCCTTTACCACGTTTCCTGGCGTGATTACACCTATCTTCTGTCGATCTGAAGCTGCAAATTATTGTCCCGTCAACTATTACCTGTTAAAGGTAAGGTCATGGAACGTATAGTCTCGGAAAGAAAGGTTGCACACTTTTAATTGCGTAATTTTTTGCCAGCGCAGCATGGATTTCGATCTCATTGCTCTTGTCTAACGAATCTTCTCACAGCGTTAGACGACTGAACGAAGGAGTTGGATAGAAGTACTTGCATTCACGTCTGTTACTTAGACATTTCTAAAGATTTTGACAGAGTCAATCAACATTTGCTTCTTCAAAAACGGATACGTTTAGGAATATGTGAAACACCACTTTCATGTTTGTGCGAGTAGCTGTCAGATCGTCACATCTGAGTTAAAGTAAGCGGAGTGCTATCCCAAAAGTTCAAAACCACAAGCTTAGCCCCACAAGGATCCGTGCTAGGCCCGCTCCTCTTTCTATTATACATAAACGATTTACCCCCTTCGTATCATATATAATGGTCCTGTTTACGGATGATACAAAAATTTGGACGCAAATTAGTTTTGCAGACGACTGAGAGAAACTGCAAAAGGATTTGGACAACATGTCAAATTGGGCGGCTATGAATGATATGACATTCAACATACGAAAAAGTAAGATGCTCCAGCTTGGCAAGAATGAACCTTGTACATATCGATTTGGAACTGAAAACTTGACATGGAGCTCGTTGGAAAAGATCTTGGAGTATGGATTAGTGGAAACCTGAAGAGCACGGATCACTGCCAGAATATATATCGACAGGCCAACCGATTGTTAGGTATGTGGTAGAGGTCTGGGCTCCTTAGCTGCGAAACAATATTGCTCTCTTTGATAAAATCTATTACAGAGCAACAATGTTAGTGATGGGTCTTCGAAATGTTTCGTACACCGATAGATTGCGACGTCTGAGTCTATGTGACATTACCCAAAGGATGATACGACGCGATATTATTCTGACCTATAGAATTGTGTCTACCGAAGGACATCCAGTAAAACACTTGGTTGATGTGTGTGAGGAAAAAGTGACACGCGGACATATCTTTTACCTTTACGTTCCGAGTTCCCGTGTTGATTTTCGGCTCCATTTTTCGCCGTAAGTACTATCTTGCTTCGGAATTCCCTACCCCAACATGTGGTTGACTCTCCTTGTCTGGTGATTTTTAAAGCGAAATTGGACTTACACATGCAAAAGAATGTCGTTCGTGAGCCTTACATTTGATATTCTCAATTCCTTTTAAACTATTATATTTTTTAAATTTTCATTCATACCGTAATTACGATGGTGTTGTAAAGTATCAAATTTTTAACCATAAATCCTTGAATCTTTGAATTCTTGGATGAAGTTGGTACGACCAACCTGTTCAATCACATGTGCCCAAACACACGTAGATGCTGTTATCAGGACAAGCAGATTTTTGATGCTCAAAATGCATCAATATAATAACATACAACCGAATGTTACTGTCGGCAAGCTACAACAATATTTAACACACCTATCATTTGTTGGTACTAAAGTACCTTCTATTCTTATAACTCAGATTCGAAATTTAGAAGTTCTCTCTCCTGCTAATAGGGATGGTACAATCAGGACAAGCGTGAAGCTAAAATCACACATTTTGCCAAAACAGCGAAGAAATATGTCAGACATTTTTCTGCTTTTTTCAACACTCGTAAATGATTCATTCCGTGGTTTGTGGCTTTGTTTAAATTTGGCTTCCCATTGAATCGATTGTACCATTGTACCGCCGTATAATCTAAACGGATTGGTCACATGTACCTGTTTATAGAATGATAAATATCTCGTAGGTCCTGGTTGAAGTGTTACCAAACCAGGGCGTAGGCAGAATCCGTGACCGAGGTCTGTGGTTGATTGCGACTTTCAAATCGTCTTCACTCAGTGCAAATGACGCCGTGAGTTAGGAGCCCATTCCTATCATGAGAAAATTTCACCAAACATAAAATTGCAACCTTTAATCAGATAGTAAGCAACCACCGCATTCCATACTAATTAAATTCTTCAGAACGCTACATTTGCGTCGACTACAGTAAACGCGTTCATGGTTTGTCGTAATTGCTATCCCATGCGATTCTGTTACTAGTCGCAAATGTTTGACTTTAATTTGTGCTGGTAAAAACAAGCATCCTATTCATGCGGCTCACGTTGCACATTTCTATCCATCCATTTGGATATAATTGTAAATTCACGAAGTCAGTGATTTCACAAGCCATATTAGAAGTTTGGTTTTGTTTATATGTAGATTTCGGGGTAATACAACAAAGTAGTATCGGTCCACAAAGTTGAATAACATACAAAATGGCATTTTATATGCACCTGAAAACACACAATGCTTATCGCTATTCACTGATCCACTAAGGAAATCGTTCATCGAGATGTAGTATAAAACTCTCCAATAACAGTGTTAATGGATGGCGTCAACTGAAATATTGCCGGTAAAATGCTTTTCCGGATTTCCAAAAATTTGTCACTGACTTCGCTTTGGGTAAATATTTATCCATATCGCTCAGAACTAATTGATTTGTTTTGAAATAGAAGAAAATTTCAATGACTCGAAGTGATGCATTGGTTCGCGCTAAAAGGGCCACGGATACTAACTTCAGCGCGATGAACGATTGTGAAATTGTTCGACCATGCTATGTATGTCATTATGACGGTTTTAGAATTAAGATCTCACACTGGGAAGCAAAAGCGTTTGTATTGCGGTTGCCTGCATACCCCACGCAACAAAATGTTGGTCATTTTAAGCGTTTGACCCAGAATAACTCTTTGATTCAGTTATCGAACAACAAAGTTTTATATGGATGGCAGGGACTCGAAATTTATATATAGCTAATCTCACGTTTCTTTTCTATTAGTAGTGTGCCACTTCCTTTTGATTGCTATTAAAGTGTTTGCATTCGCATCACACTAACAGCTTCTTGCTACGAAAGACCAGTGATCCGTCCGTGCAATATCAGCGATGAACTGGCTGACGGCAAAAAGCATGTGAAAACCTGGTACTACGATTCAATCGAAATGGCGTGCCTTTCAACCTCTGATTGCATCCTAAACAATAATGCATTCTCGTCGCTTGAACAGTGCGAACATGCATGCACACGCTATAGTGGTTAGTGTTGTAAAATGTTTTCCCGGACTGATCACTTGGTATTCTGATTAATCACGAGGAGAAATTATTATTGCAAATCTGCAATAGGATTATTCTTCAAATAGTTTTATTTTTTTGGAGTCTTGAATGAGGTAAAGTCGAGACTAAATCCTCATTTGAAAATAGAAATGTATCCTAAATTTTTTAAGAGCAATTGAAAATGCATTTTAGATTACTTCGTCCATTGGCATAACAAATTGAGTTAACGACGCACTGCCCTGAGTTAACATGTTTGTTGTTTAAATGAATAAAAGTAAGATAACTCATACAAATGAATTTCTCCACAAATGGCGCTGATTGCAAGCCGTAAGAAACTGGATGTATTGGCTGTGTCATCAAGATCAGGAACTTACAGTAAAGTGATTACATACTGTCTGAATTAAGTATCTTGGTTACGAAAAGTAGAAAATCGATGTGATAACGTGTTGAAATAAAATTTCCGTGGAGTTTGGAATTATTAAAGGATGTCGTTCAAATCGCAATATTAGTTGCAAAACACACTGCAGCGGACAAACGTTGACCTTGGAAACCACTATTCGATCGTGTTCGTAAATCGAACCGGGCGTTAAAATACAAAGCCACATACTGATTTCGGGTCAAGCTT
Source organism: Atriophallophorus winterbourni (assembly GCA_013407085.1). NCBI lineage: Eukaryota > Metazoa > Platyhelminthes > Trematoda > Plagiorchiida > Microphallidae > Atriophallophorus > Atriophallophorus winterbourni. Next base: position 75,949 of record JACCGJ010025706.1, on the reverse strand, counting down.
TGAAATGTTTGACAATGATGAAGGTATTCCTTGGCTCACATTTCTGAACTTACACTCAAAGTACGACATGATAGGTCCCCGTCTTGTGTGTAAACTCAATGATCCGAAACAAAACTGCCGATAAAATAGCAATATGACCAAACAATGATGAGACGAAGCCCGAACCGACAAAATTGCACAAAGTTCTCGATGATAAGTGCTAGCTCAGTTGTTTTAATTAAATGAATCGATATTTTAAACATCATTTCATTCGTTATTTCTAATTCATAATTCTAAATGGCAATGCTCATTTGCATGCATACCCATCACACACGAAAATGCACGCAAATTAGCATTTTTCATTATCATGGGTTTAAACACTTTCTGCGTGTGTTCGGACATATGTGATTGAACAAGTTGGTCTGAAGAACCTTATCCAGTAGTGGCAGACAAGCACAACTTGTTTTCAAAATGGTAATATACCATCATTGTAATGTTCGCGATTTCGCTTTTACCTTATCCGGTCGTTTACTATTTTATCAAATAACTGGGAAAAGCGTATCAATTGTGTCGAAGAAGATAATCACCCTATGTAGCTTTTCTGCATGATAAGGCAAAAGGTCAATTGTTGTTATAAGCAACGAAATATCAATTTTTCCCTAAATATCAATAAACTCTCATGAGAATAAATGAGAAACTTCATTTTAAAATTGAATTGTTCCCTCCATACCATGCAGAGCAGATGGATTTTCTTAATCACTCACGAAATTCAAATAGTAATTCTGGTGCACTTTTACCAAGGAACCGCGATCATTTGTTTCATTTTTATCTAGGCACGTTGAACTCTAAGCTATCCTCTATCGACACCTGCTTCGTGGCACGCGTATCTTTATCTATGTAATAGCGTAGTTATCTTGACAACCACTTATTTATGTTTAAACGAAATGAGTTATTCTCTTTTCAAAACTACCAGGTTTCCAGCGCTGTCTCGCCCCGCCAAGAGCGGGCTACATGCAATGTTCGGATGAGAATCAGCATCAAGCATCTGTATCCGTTCTGATGACATATTTCGACAAAACAACCGGGAAGTGTCGTTGGTTCACGTACTATGGTTGTGGAGGGACAATGAACCGCTTTCGTTCTATGGAGGAGTGTGAATCCACGTGCGACAACAATGTTGCATCGAAAATATTCTTATGTAAGACCTACAAACATTTTCGTCGTTTCTTGCGAAATGGCTTCCTCAGTTTATGCCAGAGTGCTGCATCACTTACTAACTGGGTGGCAATGTTGTGTGCTATACTGACGGAATACAAGGATTCACATTCCTGATAGGTTGTAACAGTGTACACATCCCCCGAAATTACACACCACAACCGGATTCTGGCTATTAGTTGTCATCAGGTGGAGACAGTAAGATTAGGTTTAGTGAGCCTTGAAACAGTGGGAATGTATTAATCACAATTATATTTGAATGCTACAGTTAGTCAGTTTGGTACAGCCAACCTTTGGTTGACTGATCCACACAGAAGATCTAAGTCGACCTATCAAATCAATGGAAATGACCAGTTTAAGGCGTGCTCATATCCCATGCGCTTACGCACCACAACCAGTTTCTGGCTATTTTACTATGCTTTTTGCATCGTGTGCTAAACTAATAATCTATCCAAACTTAACAAATTGAACAATTTCCAACGAAATGAAATTTCCTTAAACAATTTTTTTCAAATGACACAACAAGAGTTTTCCTAATGCCAATGATTTGCTATCTCGTATTTAGTAGAAAGTTTGGATGGCTGATAAACAAACAAATATGATTTTTTATACTACATACTAGCGATCTATGCAGACTTTAAATTTAAAAATGTTTTTTTAAATAATATGTGCTCGATCGCGTTGGTATTATACTTATATTAATGGTGTTATACTAACATGCAATTGGGTTATACCAGCTTGACCGTAAAAGTTGACGTAGCATACGATGTTGTTTCAGTTGCTTCAGAATTATGCCGTCTGGACCCAATTGAACAACACTCGGGCAACTGGACTAGTTTTGAGGAGAATGCCACAGAAGTAATCCTGGCCGAGTATAACGCTGTACAACTTAGCTCGACCCATGCTGGTTGCACGAATGTGGAGCAGTTAGAATCTCGTTGGCGTTTAGATCGGGACAGTAAAATGTGCAAAGAATTTGCCTATAATCATTGCGGTGGAACTGCAAACAATTTTCTCACTCGAACAGACTGTGAGCGGTTCTGTGGAGCCAAAAAAGAAAGCTTGGAACGTAAGTTGCATGTTGAAAAATACGAAGTATATACCATCGAATAATTCAAGCGTTTTCAAAAACTTGGCATTCATATTAAAGTTTAAAAGCACAACACAAACATTTCATTGATAAATGTTTGATTCTAATAGTAGTAGATTTAATATATTTTGCTGTATTTCAACTTCCCAGTACGGGAGTTGTATTCATGGTAACGCGATTGTTTGCTTATGCTGATAAACAAGGCACTCATCGAATTGAGATCAACGTGGAGTCCACCTGGTTAATTTAAATCAACATTATTGCTGTTTGAGTTTTCGTGTTTACCCCTTAGTCAACGCAGTTAAAATTTTGACATGTCTCTTGAAAAACACAAACGATTTTCACGGTGTTCTTTCGTGACGAAATTTTAAGAAATCACGGCAGTTAGAACCCAATCTGTCTTATGATGTACAATATGACAAAATAGAGATTATGAGGGGCTTTATCATTAAAAGACTAATATCACCGTTCGTTTCATTCTGCTTAATCAAATTTACTGAATGACTTGACGAATGGTTTACTTTGTGTGTCAAATATCCCGAGCAAATGATTGCCAGTAACACTGTAAAACATCTGCTATTTCTGTTGAACGAGCAGCCCAAATCAACTATCACTGTCAATAGGTTCGTCTCGAGCACTAAACCTCATGAAACCGGCCGCCACTGGCATTTACCTTCAACACGAAAGTAACAAAAACGTCCCACAAAATGTTTTTCCATGTTATTGTGTCTGCAGCTCTCGTGCGATTTCAGGTCAACCAAAATGCCTGAACACCGCGCAGACGCATATTAGTGTAGTGTGAATGTAAGTGTCAAAAAACTTGGTGTTACAACTCGCTGAAAGTAGATTAGGCTTGTTTCTGAACTTGTACTTTTCGAGCGAGTTTATGGTTAAAAATTTTGACAATGTGTTAAGTCTGTTCAAAGCTGCAGCTTTGGCAGTAGCCGATTTTAATAATCATAATTATAACATTTCGGCTTTACAAAGTGGGATTAGATACGCGAAACGGTTCTCTAGGTAGTAATAAAATTTATTATTTTTGGTAATGTGCTGTTAATTCCACGGCAAAAATATGAATAAATTAAAAATACAGGAGGCAATAAGAAGCATAACGAATAACATATTTTTATTAATATATTTTTTTATTTGACGATTCTGTGTTTATTGTGATGTTCAACATTCTAGCGCTTTTTCTTAAAACCAATAAAGATGCTATCAATAGTATCATAAATTTTCTATAAAAATCCGAATTATATTGAAAGAGAATACAGCTATTCAACAAGCTTATCAATGTTTGCTAAGCCCATGAAGCTTTTTCTCATAGCGTTCTTGTGTAGGCACTATTTCAGCGATTGTGGTTAACGAATTTGAAATATTTATCAGATATTTAGGTTGTCTAATAATATGAATCGAAATTTGAAATTGTTGGCTTGAGTAATCTACTTATCAATGCGACCGTCTTATATCCTAAAAATTGCTTGTTTTATTCTGTTTTATCAGTCAAACTTATTTTTTATTTCGCAAACGGGTTTCCATAATTCAAAATCAAAGGACACGAGCGATAAAGTGCTCATATTGGTCTGTAAATCGGACATTGGCGACGAAGCAGCTGCGATTTTAGGCTGATGTAATCTTATTTAAATAGTCACAGTTATAAACCTTTTCATATGATATTATCAAATTCATATTTATCGCCCCATCACAACAGTGAACGAAGAAAAGGCACTTTTGTTGTTGTTATTTTACCGTGTACATTTTAGCTTCCAATTATCTGTCAAACTGAAATAATTGTTTAGAATTTTAATGGAATTCGGTGGAATTCAACACTGGGGCATTCTTGAATTACAAGCTATTCAGTTCATTATATCCATATGGAAAATTCGCTATTTGCCGCATTTTGCGTGAGCGTGGACATTCACTAAAAAGGTCAACAATCAGTTTCTGGTAGAAGCAGGCACTTTGAGCGCTTTCATGTGGAAGTTGCAGGTTTATAGGCCGCTGATGTTGCAATTTCTTGGCCACTCTTATTTGTTCTGAGTGGCCCTGACGATGACAGTAAACGTATGCTTTGGTCAGTTAACGTGCTTAGCTTTTCTAAGTGCTCGCTTAACTTCGCGTTTAGAAGCCGTAAACGCAGATCGTGATGGGTCAAAAAGAACTGAACAAGCTCCCTTTTAGTCTGCCGTACAAGGAGTACCACTCCAAATCTTTGATTCAAGCTGCATTACATGATGATTTTCGCAAACAGTCGTATGAATAACATTTTATACGATTGACATGGAGGGTCGATCAAGTCATAGGGTATCCAATATTGGCGATCAAATATGTGGAAATAATCAAATCATGGTCAATCGCCTTGTCAAGCATACTTGATAGTAGCTTCAAGTTAGGCATTTTTAATATTCAATAACCATTTTAAACTTTTTTTAAAAATTACTCTCATTATTTTCACTCAGCAGTACAATCGACATGAAACCGATTCGTATGATTTACTGGCCTAGTTTGATTATGATATCAATCAAGCAAAGTCGTTCATTGTAGTTTTATTAAACAGCTTCTTTGCCCTTGAACTTTGTCACCAAAATTCCCGTAGAGGGTACGAGAATCGTGATTAATTTTCGTGAAACATGACATGCAACTGATACGTGACTGAACATTTGCCTCTGCTGTTTATCTTGCTGTGAAATTTCCTGGAATTTATTGGTTCTTTGGACTTAGTGGAACATCATATTCGACAATACGTTTTGGGTCAACCCCTATTTGCATAATGAACTTAAGTGACATTTGTTTAGATCCAGCAAACATAACCCATTTTTATGTCATGGTTTCTGAGGAGTTGAGGCTGAAACATTGGTTTTAAGACTCACTAAACCTAAGATTGTTGTCTCCACCTGGTAACAAACAAACCTAACCCCAGAGTGGAATGTAATTGCCGGGGATTTGACCAAGATAATCAATTGACTACGATACAATTTTGTTTGTTTATTTTTGTTTTTCGATAAACTAGCCTGAGCCTAATGTTGCTGTTCTAATGATAAAAATAAACAATCGAAAACCGTTATACAAGGTAATTGGAATCAAGTGATTTAATTGTATAGAATATTTGCTATTTATAGTCATCCTTTCTAGCCTAAAGGGTTCATAGTTCGGTGCTTCTCTCCATTTAATCAACGTGAAGCTCCTAAGATGTTTGGGTACAACAGATAGGGATGTAAGATGCTGCTGTTAATATTCCGAATATTGTCAAAACCCGTCACCATAGCGAAGCAATGTGTCACTGTGGTAAGATGGTCCAGGTTCAAACCCATTTTTGTACGGTTCAGAAACAGTGTTAAACCCTAATCCAACACTGTACCCCTATAAAGAATGCATACCGAAAAAGATCAGGATAATCTGTTGCAGTTAGGCTTCTTATCTAATAGGTTAAATTATAAATAAATAAATAAAAATCAACTTCGTTTTAATGTAGCCTGAACTAAGCGTCTGGTCTATTGGTCCAGTTGTCCGGTGTAGGAAAAACTGTCTGAGGCCTCTTGACAGATGAGAATTAGGGCAGAGCGCTTTTTCTGTTAACTCGCACCCACAGACCTACTTGGTAATCGATAAATTAAAAATACTGATTAAAAATATATTATCGACGATTATATAGTTTCAACACGCACACAAGCTAAATACCACAGGTAACGTATATGTAACAGTTATAGTTATAGTTCAATTTACTATACGAAATGCAGAGCTAAAATACAGTTTATTTTTTGCGTCATCTTTGCGTTCAGCAACAAGTTGATAGTCCAACATTTTGCCTTTCATGCGGAATCAAAAGTGGTCCATCTTAGTCGATGTCTCATATGAATAACATTTCATTCCTTATTTAATTTGGTCACCTGCCTAATTCTCTTCACATTTGTGCTGCATGAAAATTGGGTCGATGGAAATGCATGCAAATGAGTATCTTTGAATAGATCAACTTTTCTAATCGTGTATCAAAAGGATTTGTTGCAGTGACATCTACAATGAAAGATTACATTTTTGTTAAGGTCAATGTAATATGGAGTAGTGTGATTTTGAAAGCACGATTCAATTTTAGATTGCATAATAATGAAAAATTGTAACATTTGAATGACATCAATATTGAGAGCACCAGAAAAATCGATTTATAATCTCACAGAATATAAGATTTATGTACGAAACACCTATACCGGTTTTCAGTATATAAGTTGATTCACAATGTAATTTTATAATGCGCGAAACAGAAATTTCAAGGTCAAATCATCTGGAAATCGCTTATACCGTATATATCTCGTCTGTTCTTATAAATAAAAGCATATTTTCTCACGTGAAGCGAGGATATTTTCCGTAGAACGGATTATTATTGGTGAGATATAAGGAAAATCCGTATGACGCCTTGATGTGAAAACGGTATGCAACCAGAGAGAATTATCTAATTAGTCTGAAGGGTGGGCTTTTTGATCCCGCTGTGAATATTCATTCATTCTCTGCGGGTCGTCACGTACACGTGCTTGCGACATTGATGAAATTATATACGGGTAACACTATCGCGAATTTTGTTGGAGGGCACGCACTAATCGGAGCAGAACGGGAATATAGTTATTTCCGATAGTCGTTTGCCAATGTGATGGAATTCACTTTCCCATTAGAAAACGATAATATTCTTCCAGGATTACCGTTCTTGTTTTCTAAAGTGGTTTCGTTGTTAAACCATAGAGAATGCGATCGGTATGACTGGGCTATAAAGTTGTGGAACACAAATCATAAAAAAAGTGCGATATGAGATTTTTCAAGTGACCAGACTGCAAACCGGATTCGATGAGTGATCGATTGGTCTTAGTGATTATGCTTGGCCTGTAGTTGTGATATTCAACTTCTCATTTAATTCAATGGTGACACATGAGAAATCCATACACATGAATATGTGGTTTTAAGCTGCGATGCTTGCCATTCGCGTATTACAGAGACAAGGTTCAAGAATAATGATTTGAAATTAGATTAGCTGGTAATAGTATGGATAAGCATCGATAATTAGGAAAGATCCGATTCCAATAATTGTAACGCCTGGGCTAATAGACTAGCAATGCAAAGTTGTCCGTCAATAAAATATATGTCCCTTGATATTCAATTGCCGAAATTTATCTCGGATATATCTGATTCATGGTTTGTGCATATACAATTCGACTGCAACATTAAACATTTTGAAAACTTTTATAAAACGAGCGCATTCTAAGAAAAATACAGCTCATACGTCATGCTTGAAAAAATGAGAATTTTCATCAAAATCCAAAAAGCTTATTTGCACGCATTTCCATCAAGCACTCCCCACGAACAGTTTGTTAGATGAACATTAAGATCAGGATCCGCATGCGCTTGAAACATGCGCTTGAAAGCATGTTAAACTAGTTTAGCACGACCAAACTGTTCAATCACATGTGCCCACTCACATTCAGATGGGCTTAAACCAATTGTTCAGAACAAAGAACCTCATTTGCATACATTTCCATCCCTGTGTGCGTGTGATGGAAATTATATAAATGAGGATATTGAAAAATTCTTCATCCAAAAAAACAAAATTGTAATCAACGTTAATAAGTCTATATAAGCTAATACATAGTAGTTCTCGTCATTTGCCGTGTACATTTCGTTTATCATCTCAGTGATTCTCGTGATCGCTTATGCATTATAACAATAGTAAATCATGAAATAATAAATAAGCTAGTAGTTTTAACTGTATTTTTCAACAAAAACTCATCTGGAAATTGTAAATAAACGACACATCATGTCCAAGACATCAAGATAAATCATCTTTAGATTTGAAGTGGGAATGTGCTGTAAACAGAATCTCAAACGAAAACTTAATTGCCACGAATTGGTTCGTCCAAGTGCGCATTACGATAAAACGCCGAGACATATTAAAAAACAACATTAAGTTACTGAAAATTTGGCTTTATTAGCGTTACGCGTTTTGATAAATGAAAGAAGTTATTGGATATTGATGAACGAGACTGAAAAGCATGAGTAATTCCAAATTTTCAACAACCATAAGATCTATAATTATTAACTCATGTCTAACTTGAAACTTCTTATTGGTAAAACCGGGAAATAAGTTTAACTATTATTTACTGCAGTCATTGAAATATTGCATGATCAAATCAGGTGGGCAAATCATAATCTGACAGTCAGGTGAGGTGAACGTAGAGTAGAGAGTGGTATAGTAGTAGAGATTACACCTAGCAAAGAAGCCGTGAACATGTTTAAGTGTTTGACAGCCGATTAACCTAAAACAAAACATGCGGTATTTTCGCTCCCGTGCCCGCAATCGTATTCCACCATTGGTTTCGGGTTGTTTGCCCTCATCAAGTTGAGACAGCGGTGAATTAGTTTGGGCTCATGTGATTGAACAGGTTATTCGTACCTGCGTTTTTTAACTTGTTTACCATTCTTCCATGTTTCAAGCACATGCGGGTCCTGATCCTACTGTTCCTACCTGGTGTGTGCAAACAGCACGAAACCGGTCGTAGGGTGTGTGATGGAAATGCGCGCAAATGAGCTTTTTGTTCATGGTCATGGGTTTAAACACTATCTATATGAGTGTTGGTTCATGTATTTGAACAGGTTGTTCGTACAAAACTTTTGCAACAGTGGTATAAAAGGGCAACTTCTTTTATCAATGTCATTTGTACTAAAATACAAAACGATCAATGATCCGCAAATTAACAAAGTTCAATTCAAAACCAATGCGTCTAAATTCGTCTTATTCATATCAGCCCCACGATATGATAAACAAAATATAGATATCAACAACTCCATACCCAACTAAATCAAAATGCTGCATTTGCGCGATTGAACCATGCTGTTAATACCGTGATAATGATCGTAAATCTAATCTATACCAAGTGTAGCGGTCCATACTTAGATTTGACTGTTCCATATTCACACATGACCTATTCAACGCTTACCCGACATTTGATTGATTTTTCCTTGCGAAAACTGAATAAACTAACGAAATTCCATTTTGCTGGAATCTGAAATTGTTATGTATGACACCGCTTATTCTTCTTTCTCCCTTAACTCTTGGAACTGGTCACATGTTTCGGACTCTTCGCGTTCATAAATCCGAACGGTGGTTGACCTCCGTTCTTCGTCACAAGACGTAGCACGTTTCAGCTAAAAGTGTGACAAGTTTATTCAAGGTAATTCAAAGATTTTGATGGTGTAAAAAGCAACAAGTTTAACAATAACCATAGAAAGGTAGAAATTAAAAAATGTACGCGTTTAAATAACAAGACAGGCAGTTAGATTAAACATTATATAAGTATTCGGGAAACTAATAATTCAATAATATTTCGTCTAATTTCCTTTTATAGTCATTCAAGCTAGTGGATTGAACAACGGTAGAAGGTGAACTGTTCCAAGTAAAACAGACACGGACAAAGTAAAAATACCTTCTACAGTTCAGGTGGGAATGGTGTACCACCATCACATACTCGTGGGTTCGATAATTTCTCGTATCCCTTCGCGTGAATAAATCATGTAAGGTTATGGAATATTTTGTAAAGTAAGATAAGGTCTCCCCTGATTTGTCGATAGGGAAAGTCGAACAGATTCAGGTGAGCTATCCTTTCTTTATATGGCTTGTTTCGGATGCTGAGAACTAATTTTGTTGAGCGGTGATAAATTCACTGCATAAGTTCTACATCCTTCTTGAACCATGGAGATCATTACTGCACAGCGTATTCTAAGACTGGAATCGAGTGTTTGAGATTCAAGAGCTAGACTGACGAATACAAGTAAAGATCTATCAGGTGCCAAAAGTTCTTGCTTGTTGGCGGTAAAACGATATTATAGAACGATTTCACGAGTAAATGTAGGCTTTCATTTTTGTTCTACATACACAAGACGTGACACCACTGATTCTCCCTACTTTGGTATGGGAAGCACATGAAAGAACTGACACATATGACTTTTCGCACTTACATTCAACGTAGTAAAATTCAGTTTATTTTGGCAGTGACATTAGTTTCAATTATCTAACCTAATTTGCAACACGTTTACAGCGACTAGCGGATCATCTGGCGTGCTTGAACATGTTTTTGGTGTTTATGGGTCTGCTCTTGTGGGAAATTTTCTCGTCTGGCAAAATTCTTTCAATTGTCAAAAGTGCGCGTTCTGAAATTAATTTAGGGTTCACATGCAAATTTGATTTCTTCAAAAGGCTCATTGATAACCGAGGTTTACTCTATCTATTTAATTTATTTGTAATTTCCAGAATGTATATGCTTGTAGGTTCTACCGCTTCAGCTGACACCAAATCTTAGCCTGAATGTACATGAGGGTCATGGATAATTCTTGAGGAATTATATTTGCATTCATGGTGCAAACAAATATTGACGACATGCTTGTTTCCAGTAAGGTACTACTGATGCTCTTGCCAACATTGTTTCTTTATGTTACTCAAAAGATAATGAGTGTTTATTAATGATTAGGATTTTAAAGAAGAGCACTATGTAGCCAATGACAAGCTACGTTTTGTTCTAAAATCCACATTCATCCTTCAATGCTATGTCATATTTCACAAACAAAGTTGCCCGTCGAAGGATCGAAGCCAGTGCTATTACTCAAATTTAGAATAGCGTACTCTCTGAATCATCGAGCTTGCTCTAATTTTTTAAATGTGTGTTTTGATGTATGGGTACCTAGAATTTTGACATTATCGTTGACAATACACTTGGCAAGAACCCTGAGATGTTTATAAGTATCGTCCTATGAATGCATTCATGCATTTCAAAATATAGATTCACATTGAAATAAGGCGCTAACTTCCAGCCAGTAGATGTTCACCCCGCTTGCGAATTGGGTGCGTGAGATTTCGTCATCAGCCTATATGTCATTATCAGTTAAACTTATTTCGAAGTGCAGATTCATGCTCCCATTCCCGGACCACCTCGGCGATTTACACCACGTGCTTGGTTTGACACCTGCTGTGATGTAACATCAATTCGATGACCTGGGGCGTCACGCAGCTGGAATCAATCCAATCTACATGTTTGTTGTGACCTCATTACAAAGTGCACACGTCATGTTCGTATGTTAATAAATGTAACGATTATAGATGTCACAAAAATCAGTATGATCTTTCTACCTGAACGCACCTTCTACAAAGTGGATGTGTATAACCATTTTATTTGCCGAGGTAAACTTATCTTATCTACAAGTTAATGAGCGCTAAATTTAATCGAGTTTAAAGGCAATAGCGATTAATAACAAATACACAATTAATTTTCCTAGATGGTCATGAAAGTTTCTCGTAGTTAGCCGTACATACGAACAAAGCTTATCCATTTCCACACGATTATTCCGACTATTTTATAAAGCTGGTGGCGAAATAGAATTTGCTTTCTGCAGCTAGACTGTTTCTCGATGGAAACATTAAACTCATTTCCATCAACGAGATTAGCCAGTTTACGGCCAAGACATTCATACACCTCTTCTAGCTGGGACAGGATTACTCATTATGTAATAAAAAATTTGTTTATTCGTAACTAAGTAATCATGAAAAAAGCCAGTTTAATGCTTTGGTGGCTTGTTTTCTTTGTGCATTTATAAAGTTTTTGAATGAACAAAAGTGAGGTATCCAGCTTCTAACACAGACTAGCAAACTTAGAAGATTAAGAAAACGAGAAGGAAAATTATTCTAATGCTGTACTTAATAGGCGATTCATTCTAATACATCCTTCAATTTACCCTATAGTTTCACAACAAAAATATTTTTTTTAAAATCAACCCGCTAGTTGAACTATTCGTGAAACAGTTTGGCTAGTGGAAGTGTCTATTTTTCCTAATGTGCCTATCTTCTTCGCTTATACGCCACTTCCAGTTTCACAGTATTCATCATCGTCAAATGGCAGCAGCGAAATTGGTAGAATTATAAGTCAATATTTCCAGTAGAATTTGGATAAAAATAAAACGTTGTAATGAAATTGTATACCGCAAACGAGAACAAGACGCTTGTACGATTCATTTGATTCATTGTGAGACGCTATCGGGAGGCCAAACAAAAGGTTAATGATCTTGAATGCCAAATTAGTAAACTTGTGCATCACTCCATGCACACAGCTGGAACCCATGTTTTGCTCAATGTGCTGTAAAATTTCCTGGTGGTAAGACTAGTTCAACAGGTGCACTATCCACATCATTTTAAGCCGATTTCTATAAGTATTTAATCAAGCTGTACTTCTGGTTTGTTAGTGGTGATAGTAAACTGGAACGTTTATCTTATGATTCCTCGTGAATATCTCTTTTTCACCGATTACTTTGAGCATCATGGTCTTTAAACAATGAAGCTTTTGATAATCCAATAATACAAACAGCGTTGAGTTCAGCCGTTGAATGTATATGAACGTAAAGTTATCCCACCAAAATAATGCAAATTTATTTGTCATATGGTGAAAAATGTTTGTTTTCATATATAGTCATTCCAATTATCGTGCATACAATAAAAGTAACCACTTTTATATACTAGATATATGTACACAGCCTCCAGACAAGGGCCAATGTCGAAGCATGAAACAGATGTGGTATTTCAATCAAACGTACACAGATCCCCTCGGGAAACTTGGTGCATGCCGGAGGTTCAACTATTCCGGGTGTGGCGGCAACAGTAATCGGTTCTTGGATGAATCGTCTTGCGAGCTTACATGTGGTGGCCTGATGCGATCGAAGTTTAACCAGACGGAAATTTCCAAGCAAATTACGGCAAACAACGGGATACTGAATGACACTTCCACAATGGAACAACCAATGACTCGTTTAGTCAGCGTTGATCTTCCTAAAAAGGAAATGACACCCGTGAAATTTCAGGTTGAACTTTTAAGTTTGGGTGAGTAGCGTTTCGGGGGGTTACATTTCCTTGCTATTTATTTCTTGAAATTAAAAATGTGATGTATCACAACTGTTTTTTATAGATAAATCGTACCGGATAAGGCTGATTATGGCTGTGCACAATTTACTGTTTCATATATATCCTGATCATGTTGTTCCTAATATGGGGAGCGCAAAGTGCTTGAAACCATTAGCTGTTGGTTTGTGATGAAAGAAATTTAGCTGATCATAAATTCAAATAGAAATGTGAATTGATGGAAAGAATACTTGCACGCGTTGTTCACTGCTATTTCTGAACGTACTAACATACGTCCATAGCGATTTTTGCTCATTGTTTCAATAAAATTTGACAAAGCTATGTGAAAAAATAATCAGATGCGAAATTAGCATAGAATACATCTATTCTGTTGGCGGAAAAGCTTTTCTTTTAAAATAATTCTTATTAAACTTATGTTAGATTGTTGGTATGATAATTCATAAACGAGATCTCGTAGAAAATTATAATGTTTATTCAAAATTTACACCAATATCATAGGAAGTAGCAATTTCAATATAGCTAGTCATGAACATTTCCACTAATCTAAAGGTCTATTATCGCTGGATATAATATCGTGGATCTTGTAAAGGTAGAACTTCTAAAGATCTTGAAGAAGAGTTTGTGATGCAAACACTTGTTTCGTTTATATGAATAAGATGCTGTTCTATCGTGCTTAGTAATAAAACGTTGAATTGTATTTTACAAACACTTGTCTAGGATTTTCTGCAAGCGACATTTGTGTAAGATGAATACCCCTTGGAAAAATCAATGATTGGATTCACTGGTAGTTTGACAGCTGGTTTGTATTGTTCAAATAAATTTAAACCAGTCGCAACTGTTCCGGTTATCCGCGATTCACGACACCGTAAGTCCGTTCGATACAATGAGTTGACTTTCCAACAAATGTTCTCTCCAGATGTTGAACCATGCAGACGTCAACCGCTCGCAGGCGCATGTCGTGCTTTGAATTGTTCAAACGCATTGATCAACCAAACGGATTGCGAACCGATCCACATACAGCGATGGTTTTTCAACGTTCATACAAGCAATTGTGAACCGTTTCGATACACCGGTTGTGGAGGGTCAGAAAATAACTATGACGACGCGCAATCGTGTCAAGTATCGTGTAAAGCTAGAATTGTTCGACCTGATCGTGAGTATCTAATCTGTGATATCAAGTAACTACGTGATTTTTGTTTGAGTGTAATGAAAACTATTATATGTGGAATATTTATAAAAAGGCCATGCATTTTCTGTTAACGAAATCTGAAAACAAATTTATAGTTAACTTAACAGTCAGTGTGACCAACAACCGTCTAATGAATTCGCTGTGTTTTATGTTTGCAAGGAAAACCGTCGTTCTGTTATTTTGAGATGATAAAAAAGCAACCGCATTTTAATTCAAAATCTAACTATTGGAAAATTTAAAAGTAGTATCGAACTTCAAAACGTCAAGCTATATGGTATATGTAGTTTTACGGGTAACACAGATTTAGTGCAGCCTTGTGTGCAACGAACATTGAACATGATTTAAGTAAATGTTCGATAAATATTCACTTCCAAGTGCTTATATAAACGTGTTACATGAAGATTTATTTTCCATAAAATCAGCTAGCTTTATCATTTGTTAAATGGAACACAGATCTCAGAACTAAGAAAGTTTTATGGTAGAAAAAGAATTAAGCTTAACCTTAAACATAGGATGACAAGGTATATGGTGTAAAAATATAAAATCGCTCAAAAATCAATAGGAGCAGTCACATATACTCATCGAGTTTAGAGGCGAAAACCGCAACAGATACCGAACGTGTGATTTCTTCATGCAAAAAGTTCCAACTGAAAGAAATTGTTGCCGAGAAAAAAAACTCGCCGAATATCCCATTGAGAATGCCGAATGCTTAGAGCTTCTGAACATTTTCGTGTTCCAGTAAGGCCATTGGGCTTTAGCATCAGTCATGTACGGCTGGGACCAAGTCTCTGTAACTACAACCAAATCGGGTGAAAGTCTGTCACAAAGATCGCATAGTTCAGCTAATTTGTTGGTTAAACACTGGGCATTCGTATATATGCACTTGATCGTATTTATCTTACACAATGTAGGATCGTGTAATGTAGCTATTGGTTCGACTCGCGATGGGTCGGAACTTTTTTGAGCAACATATTGACTGTCAGTAACAAGATTGCAATCAAACGGTGACTGCAATGGTTGTCTGTGTGTTAGTGTTGGAACACGCTTGGGTACGCTTGATCTTACGTCTGGTGGAACTTTTGCGCGGTTGGTATTGATAGCGATAACCATGTCAGTCAGTTAGAAATGTGATTTTCAGAGGACTGGGCCCACTGCCTTTAGTTGGAGGGAGGATCTAAGTATTCTAAAAGTGTCTATAACAATTGAATCACGAGATCTAATGGCATCGGCAATGTATTATCATTGCTTCAAATCATGCTGCCTTGATTTTGAAGCGTTACTGCATCAACGTTTTATGCCGAGTTAAGTGCGTCATCGAAGGAGGTAACAAAGCTTTCAAGTCCATGTGTGTACCGAGCTTAGTCCATTCCTTGAGCTCATTTGCGTGTCTTGCTGAAAAGAGTGTATCGGTCGCCTCCGGTACGTTTGTGCACGTTACACTTGGAGCGATATCGGTTATAGTAGAATGAGCGGTAGTGTTGCGTTTTTTTGTGTTGCTGGGATCCGGCAACTAGACGGTGGGGAGTCCTGGTTAAGGCGTTCACCGTTATATCAGATGAGGACCTAGGTAAGCAGGGTTTACTAGGTCCATCTTGATTGCACCCGAATAAGCAGTCACCACCCTCAGTTAAGAGAGCAGTCTTTGGCGTTATTTTCATCCCTTTTGCCGCCTTGAACAACGTTTATTTCAGGTTGAATTGCGTTGGCAATTGTATCTATCAAAAGCGGTTTAAATGTTTCCTCAAGTTTTCGATAATAATTTTCCAAAATCCCTATTCGAGATTCCAGCTTTGCCTCATGGGGAGGATTTGTAGGTGTATCGCTAGGCTGTTGACTTTGACATGCACTACATACCTAGCAAACGCCGGGGAAATCAACGTTGTTAATAAACAATATCACTTCCTGCGTTAGGGTCTTATCACATTTAGTATGTACTTTACCCAAGCAGCTAAAACAATTAACTACGTGAGATCTAGCACTTACCCTTTTGTTGCACATTTGACACGCATCACGTGCTGCATTCTTTGTCTGGGGCATCGTCATTGTTAAAATCCAGTGAGGGATGAGTCAGTGTACTTCTCGATGCAGTTGTTTATCGATCGATTGCTACCGTTGGATCGGAGTGACGCGATCAAAGCGGTAAAAAGCGAACGATTTTGAATCAAAGTGGTTCGGTTCAACGAGTTTCGATCTGACAGAGTTGTAAAAACTATCAGTTGATTAGAAATGATGTAAACTTCTCAACAGTATTCGAACAGGAACGATATTCTCAATCGCAGGGCTATTGAACGCGTAGGTAAATTTTGGTTGAAACTTGAAAAAATGAATTTTCAAGGATTCATTTGGCTCGAGGTTGAAACGGGTATATTCTGAACTAGCAAACTGAGACGAATATAACGATATATAAACAGCTCAGCTTAGACAAACGAGTGAGGAAATAAATCCAAAAGTATGAGAGCACAAATTTATGCACGTCAACACCACTTGTTTTTCCACATAACAAATGCTGGGTGACGGTTAACACAGCGGGTTTTTGTCAATTGATTTAAACTATGTAAATAATTAATTTTTGGACTTTTCGAGTCCCTATGATGAAAATTCACAAAAACTGCCTTTGTTAATCACCCACCAAGTATAATTGAACTGATTTTAATTACAAATTAACTTCAAAACACTGAGTGGCGTACAGTATATTCATTAACTCTGAACTGATTTAAAAATATTGTTCTCGCGGTACTAATAATGTAACATAGTATTCGCTATATAAACAAGTATCAACGTTCCGTTTATAGGAAAGTAATTTGGGGAAACTCTCAAGTGCATAGCCCGTAATTTCTATACCTCATGTTTAACCCAAATAGGATTTGCTAATAAGCACCTTAACACGGTATGTAGAGAATTAGATCATCTTAGACTCAAAATATTTCATCTAAACACTCTATGTTAAACTCATATTTTATCTAACCGTGGGTTTTTTCCAAAATATTCTATTCGTATCTGGGTGAGCATGTTAAAAGAATATTTTGATGTTCTTTTGTTGAATAATAATAGTGAAAACTATCACAAATAGAAAGCTGAATTTAGTGCATCTATAATAACTTAAAGTATGTACTTTACCCCAACTTGTATTTTAATTCCTAATCTAGGAGACCGTCGTTGTGATTCTGTTCCTCACAAAACCAACTGCTATGCACTTCCAACATTGGGGATCAACGGTGCGGATCAGAATAGCAGCCGAGTGGCGTTCCACTTCAGCGTGGGTTCGGCGACTTGCAGGGCTTTTCAACTGGATACAACTCGACCAGGTTGTAGTGTGGAACCTTACTTCGAGAATGGACACGAGTGTTTACGAGCTTGCGTCAAGTCTACCCCTACTGAAAGACACATACAAAGTGAGCATATTTGATGGGGAATGATTAAGTTCATCACATTGTAAAACAAAATAAAGTTAATCTCAGTGGCTTTAGAGGGGACGCTTGTTAGTTCCAGTTCGTCCAGTGGTATAAAGACGAAGAGTTTGTTATTGCAATGAGTTTATGAGAATCCACAGGTTTTCAAATTTATCTTGTTTGCTTAGGAGAAAAAAAAGACCGGAAATTTTTAAGTGATATATATATATATATATCACTTAAAAATTTCCTGTCTTTTTTCTCTTAAAAAATATATAGGCATCACCGGAGCATGTTTTCATTGCATTTAAATGAGTTCGGTTTTATTCATTCAATTTGCGTAGCCTCTGAAGATTCCCGTAGCAGCCTTTGCGTACCGGGATTAAGAAATTTGCTGCTTCCTTAGAAGTGGTAGCCGTTTCTCATCTTCCGTTTTGATAATCAAATACTGATTCTCATTTTGCAGGTGCCATCGTCGCAAGCCTGTCATCTACCATTGCAAATCCATAGACCAGATAGTTGGCTGATTTGTAGTGGATATTAATCTGATTGTGATCGGTAAAGTTATCCATAATCATAACACACAACTGGATAATTCCAACCGTCAGATTGTGGGTAAGGGAAGAGTGGTTCTGGTGGTTCTAGTGGCTCTGGAATCAACACACGATCTGGAGAAAAATAGCTGATCAAGTGTACCATTCGTAGTTTTTTTTAACTTAGATATGCAGAACTTTATCTGTGAGATAAGCGTATAACTTCTGGTGGGATCAACTAGATTAGAGAACAGAAACAGAGTAGCAGAGAAAATGATAACACATGCATCAGTTGACGAAATAATTTTTCAAGCAAGAGCACGGTAACAGTCTTCTTTGGGTAACTTTCATTACTTGTTTAAATTATGTATAATGAAGAGAAGCATTCGACTTTATCCGTATATAAAGAGCCACAAATACTGTCTCGACGTCAAAACCTCAGCAACACTCATTTACGCATGCACAAGACGATTCATGTTGGAATTACCATAAATATTTTTTTATCAGCAGGTGTCTGTTTTATTTATAATTTGTTACTAGGATACTTTAGGAATTTTATTACAATTTGAACTTCTATTGAAATCACGTTTATAAAATAGTTAGTACACACTTTACTCCTACCTTCAAGGAAATCCTCTGTTGATGTTATTAAAACTTATTTTTTCAAAATATTTTCGTCTGGTAGTTATTTTTATATTGAATGCGTTGGCAATCATTGATCGTGAATCACCCTTATATTTGCACTGTCAAATGTGTCAATCGATAACGCTCATCGTGATATGTCTTGTTTACTGAACTCGCTGTCGATTAGAGTCTAAAATAAACAGGTGCACACTATTAAACTAAATTTATCACAAATTTATCAATATTTTTATTTGTTTGTGTTTGAAAGTGTGTATTTCATTAATATCAACGAATGTAAATCATTGATTGCATGTGTTATACTTTTCCAACCAATAATAACCCTGGAAAGTTTACAAGAGAAACATATCAACTGATCGTTTACCAAAAATAGAAAAATGGATATAAGAGCACTAAATAAATGCGTCTACATGTAGAGTGCAACTTTTTATCAATTCAGCCTAGTACCGGGAAAAAACGCCGATATATTGTTGGAAATTCATAGGCGAATTTTTTATGTTCGTACATTTGAGGACATTCGAGATTAAATAGATGTTCAAGAGAAGTCTTGATGACTTTTTTATCCTTAACCCGTACATCTTGAATCCATGCATCTACATGTGTCATCCCACCAATTGAAAACAATTTCTGTGGTTTTTTGTAAAGCCATATGCTATTTAGATCACTAAAATTGAATTGAAAAATCTTCTGTGCCGATTCTACCAGCATTAAATTTTTCGATGAGAGTATCACATCTAGTAGGTCGACCAAAAAGCAGATTTTATGCATGCATCTGTTTTTATTTGGCTAAAATTAGGTAAATACCTATAAATAATGTTGCACATTATGAAAACTATGCTATTTGCAGTCGAGTGAACACAGGCAGAGTTTCATGAATCACATTTATCGCAATGAACCTTTCAATTTTTCTGCGACCCAATAATGACTTGTATAAAAACGTCAATTTCTATCCTTATGCAGCCACGTCACATAAAAATGCTTCTTTGTTTGAGCAGAAATTACATTGTGATTCGATATCTGACATCGTGTTACGTTGTACGAACAAAAAAACAAAAGCGACTTTAGAATAGAACTTTGTTTGCCGCGTTTCCATTGTCCCATTGTTAACTGGACCCATTGTTTACAACAAACAGCCGTTTTGGAGTGTAGGCGCTGGAGCTGTGAGCAACATAATACGTTTGTAATTTTAATCGACTCGGGCGCTTTACCTAGAATTGCTATACGATGCAAAACTTGTGTATTGTTTGCCGATGATATTCAAACATGGAACCGTGCTAGGTCACTTGTCATTGTAGGTGCGCATCTTATACCGTTGATCACAAGCAAATGAGCAGTCATTTCAATTCAGAAAATTTCTAACGCTGCCCCTAGGATAATCATTGCATTGCACTTATTACCTTGGCATACAAGGTTCCGTCTGGGCTACCATGAAAAAGATCTCGGTGTCTGGGAGTCGCGTAACTTCATACTGGTAAAATATTGTCAAAGATTATATCAATGCATGCCGCAACGTGGGTATTCAGGAGCTCGCAAAATCTGAGCCCAAATACTCAATGCATATACACGTCTGGTTTTAGAATTTTCGATCCAGCAACACGGCGGCAGAAGTATATTGAACTCTTAGACAGGCTTTAGCATCGTGTAAGCAAGTTGTTCTCATGTTGCGAGAATTCGCTATTCAATGCATGCACCAAATTGCACGACCTTACGCTACATATTATGCAACCTCACGTGACCTATAAACTTTTTCGCGCAGAAAATCACTCTCTTAAACATTTAATAAAGCCGTAAGATTATTTTCAAAAACGCAAACATTTGGCTATCCCACATTCTCGATTGTAATCTCTTTCACTTGTAACGGCCTGCCGCATGAAGCTGATCGTAATCTGTTTCTGTTTTCACTTCGAATCTTCAGGACTTTATTTCAAATCATATGCTATTTGACTGTCCCTATTAACTCTAGGAAGCGTATACGCCTTTGCTCTCTATATCTTGTCATTCTGTGTTCGTATTATTATGATTTCTGAATGTTAAAAGTCGGTTGACCATCAACTCAATGGTTAAAGACTCGCTAGTTACTAATCCTGCTGTTTCCACCGATAATGGAAAACGGCGCGAAACCGGTAGCTTATTGTAAGTTCTTGGAATATGAACAGCAGTACATCTGTCATGTACTCAGATAAGCAACTCGTATTCATTACGTGAGAATTGAGATGTAATCACCTGTTCATTACGGCAAGATATACTCATGCGACTTCAATCGATTGGTGGACCGGACTTCCATGAATTCATTGAAGCACCACAACTGTATATCTGCGATATCAAAAATGCTTTCTCTCCATATTTGTATCGCACGGGTTCCGTGACCGTTTTCGTGCTTTTTGAATTCATCAGGTTGTGACAGCCCATCAAGGATCGACCTGCCTTGAAAAATCCACTTTCTTCTTTTTAAATAGCTCTGATTAACGTCAAACAAAAATACTCTCTAACCTAGACAAATCCATCATAGATAACCAGAAACGGCTTTGCCGATAATTCATTGCTCATCTCCCCAAGTAGTACAGCCATGTCGGTATGTTTTTTTACAGATCGTTGCTTCGCCAGAAAAGCGCATGGAAATTCCAATTGTAGTGCAACGTCAGAAAGATTGCTACGCTGGTCCTACCTTGCTGAATTGAATCAGTGTGTTCAATTTTCTCAGTGTGGAAAAAGTGGAGAAAGTTCCGAGCAACCTGGAAACAATTTCGCCTCACGTGGTCTGTGCGAAACAACTTGCATGGCCAGCGGCTTGGAAGGTTTGAATTTTTACGTGATTAATATTTATACCGATCAAATGCTTTCGCTCATTGTGTTTCATAGTTTAGTTATATAAAAATTCAATTAACTGAGGGCATTCAAGAAAGGCAGATACAGCTCTTGGCTGCTGAACGCAGATCACGCCGCCGGCGTGCAACTGACGCCCTACAACCGAGTGCTGCGGGAGAGATTGTTCCTCCCGAATCGGAGTGTTTAGTCATTCGAAAAACTGTAGAACATGAAAATTCATGCGATTGTGATGTAAATCCATGTTCGATATCGACTGAACGAGGCCAACAACAACATTCAAGAATGGCTTACGATGAACTAGTACAAATCGTTTTGCGCCTAATGATCTCGACAAAGCTTCCATCAATTTGCTCAATCCATTCAAATTTAACCAGCATTCATTTGTATTAAATGGCATCCATTTAATAAGCCCGAGATCTTCCCAACGTTTCACCGATATTAATCAATTTTATTCTGAATTTTATTCTCGTGAACGATTGTGTCGAAAACAATTTTGCAAGATGAAAACTCATTTGATTTGAGATATTTTCAAATCCCGGCTGACCTTTGTGTTGCACTGTTATTGTCATCGTTATGGAAGTACATTAGACAGCAATCGATTACAGCAAATATTCTGTGACCTCTCTTTTCTGAAGCAGAAGCTTCGTCAGAACAAGGATGATTTTTAGAATACGGAACATGGTTAAGTAGCAATACTTCCAGTTTGACGGCTTACATTTAACGTATTCGCTCCGAATTGTTATCGACGGCCAAACTAGTTTATTTAGATGGCAATGAAATGACTATACTTGTAGTCAAATTAATCTCACCGTTCATTTGAGCCTTTCAACCATATTTTTATTTACTGCCAAATATTTCCACAATTTTTACTGGTAAGCAAATCGAAATTCATTACAGAGGTATGCCAACTTCCACCTGACCAAGGCCCTTGTTCGGAAAACCAACCTCGATATTACTACGACGCTAAAGCATTGAAATGCCGGATGTTTCTGTACGGAGGCTGTCTTGGCAATGCGAATCGGTTTGTTGCCAAGCACGAATGTGAACTCGCATGCGCCGCGTTCCCAAAGGTGATACAAAAACAAAGGTCACCAGGTCATCAAAAGTTGGAAACCACGAGTGCAGCTGACATCGAAATTCAAACTGTGTCGGCGGATGTGTTTGATCAAATGAGGCGAACAACTCAGCTGCATGTGGATTATTTTCGTGCGTCATTGAGTTATTACGTTTCAATGCGTTTGATATTTCACAGTGTTTATTAATCTGCCATGAAATGCAAGAACTCGTTTGAATGCCTATGCATTCGATGATTATGCCAGAATAATTGTTCCGTACAGCATAAGATTTGTGACCGTAATGATTGATGCACATTCTTCTAAACTTTGGCTACACTAGGCTACTGTAATACTGCCCATATCTGACAACATTCTACTAACGCTTTAATCCTAGTGTGTGTACCATGTAGTGGACCAAAGAAAAATAGTCTAGCACTACACACAACACGGCAAAAATGGAAAGAACTCACTAAGAGACCAAGGGAGCAAATGTCTAAATAAAGATCCAGAGAAGTCCAAAGATAGCGAAATAATCCACACAGGAAAAGTCCAAGAGATGATGGAATCCAAGGTGCAGAAAGCGCTAAAATGTTGGAGGATCCGTTAATAACATTTATCCCAAGCTTGGTAACCCAGGCTTAATACGTATGCCATAATGCGCGATAAACACTTGTTGCGAAGCAAGTTGTACGCAACAGTGTACTAACTCGTTAAGAGTAAAGATTTTGATGGCTATTACATCAGCTGCCCTCAACATACTCAGCCAAGTAGTCAGGACACGTTTCGAGGAACCATGTAAAGGATGAGAAGTCTTCCACGGAAGCGGGATTCATTGACTTACGATGCGGAATCTGGTAAAACGAATGTCTGAGCAAACGTTATTCAGAGAAAGTGAACAGTTTAATCCTAGCCCATGTGATTGTCACGGGCCAACGTGACAAACCTGAGGGTGCTTTCTCAGTCGATAAAACGGTCACGAAGAGTTGGCTCTATTATCTCAAGGACACCTGAGGTAATAACCATCAAATACTTTAGATTATGGCGAGTGAGTAACTAGTTATACATGCAATTATTAATGTTATTTATGTCTTCTGTCTGAACGCATATTTACTATCACAATGTGATGGTAAAGCTAAATAATATTTTTGTTGCCATAAATTCTCTAATATTATATCTATGTTTTCCCTAACTCGAGCACACCAACAAATTCGGATTAAATAGTCTAACCCAATAAAAATTATCGTTAGCAAAACAGTTGCTTACTTTTAAGCATGGATTGCAACATTCGTACTACTGAAGAGAAATGTGACAAGTCAGTTATTTAGTGTGTGGTAAACTACAAGCGTGTGATATGATATGCTCTCGTTTAATTTAAGTAAAGGAAATATACTTATTTCCATGCATAACCATCACAAACCCCATGGTCCGTTTCATGCTGTTTGCGCTCATCAGTTAAGGACTGTAACTTCAGTGCCTTGAAGTAAGCAGGAAAAGAAAATTTTGATTTATAGTTCGTTTTTTATTACTAACAATAGTCAATTAGACGACCGCACCTTACCAACCCGAGTAAATGTGAATTAAATCACGCGATGCAATCATTTTCTTCAAACAGCTTGGGATTTATGCTTGGAGAATCATTCCTACGGGACATGTCCAACTTCAATGAGATATTCCGACGGCACAAACACTTTTGCATCCAACGAGTTGACACGATACTTTTATAATCGAGTCCACGGAACGTGTCAGCCTTTCCGATACACAGGATGTGGTGCACGGGTTAATCACTTCGAAACGCTCACTGACTGCAATCGTGTTTGCGAGAAGCGGCTGCATAACGCCAGTAAGTAATATGTATCTTTAAGAATCCCAAGAATAATCAACCAGTCGTTTATTTCAAGTGAATCATTTGCTTTTCCGTTATGCTACATTTTCCTATCATATCGAAATTGATATCTACTGTTCAATGATGGTATTTTTATAGAACAAATGAATGATTTGATTGCTGTGTTTTGTTCACAATTATTTTTTCAACGCATTGTTGTAGACTCTTCACGTTGCTCCAGCTGGCCGGAATCGAAAACGTGTCCTGGGAGTGGCATTCATGGATGGGTTTTCAATCACTCGGTGGGAGATTGCCAATACATGGAATTCTGCCCGAGCAACAACTCTGTTCAATCAATAAACGGGACAATCCACACCATGATACGGTGGAGGCGAGCTGATAAGTTACAACATCGGCGCACCAATGATTTGCCAAACGGTGCATTCGCAACACGCAGCGCGTGTCAGTTCCACTGTTTGCCCAAACCACCCAGAGGAACCGATGTGCAAAGTGAGAGTTTTATACTTACAACCTTACGTAACTCCTCACACTGCCGTTGGTCTAACTAATAAGAAATTGCTCAATACTCAAATGCATTTATATTCATATTACAGCTAAACATCTCAAAATAATTTGAGACTGACCAAGTATATGTTTAAATATCTCGCTAGAGAAGAAAATTCATCTTCATAGATCGCATCAGATTCCCAAACTCACAAGTTTAAACGCTTTTGTTGAGTAGCAATCTTTCGGTTGACAAGAAATGCTTTCGCTCCTTTGGCCAAAGCTGCCACGAAAAATACTTCGCTTAATGTTATCTGCACCGATTCGGCACCAACTGAAACGCCCCCGGTGGTAAAAAAAATCATACAGAGAAATGCTTTTGCGGTCGACCTCCGCTGCACAATCTGAGCCTGGCACAATAAACCTAAATCAAAAAGCCTCACATTCTATTAAGAATGACCGGACACGCGACAAGCATTCTCATTCGTTAAGCGTAATATGTACGAATGTTAAAGAGTCCGGCGAGAGCTTGTTAGATAGAAAACACAAACACGACCTCGATATATGGTCTCAAATTTGTCAACAACTTGCAAATTGAGCATGTTACTCCTGACAAATTGATTCGTCTAACTCGCCATTCCACCTCACCTCATAGTGATCAACCTCGGTTACTAAGAGTTACACTGAAGTGCGAGGCTGATATCGATAACATACTGCTAAATTCGTACCGACTAAAGACGGATCCGAATTCAAATTGCCGGATATATCCTGATGTGCCATGGTGGGAACGGAAGGGTGCCTCAAACACTAAGGAAAAAACGGTATCGCGGAGTATGGTTCTACTTGGGGTACCAGAAAATACCACTGAAGCATCGGGACAGGAAACAGCAGATCATGACTTCAAGCAGTGGCGTTACATTGCGTCTTTGCTTAATATTTCTAACGTTGTGATCACTGACACTTTCCGGGTGCCTTTTTCAATAAACTATAAAGGAGACGGACCGAAACCTCTCAGGATTACCTTTTTAACTAGCGACATGGCTGAATTTGTCAAGTCCGAATGGAAAAAAGCAAAACGTGCTTTACCGAAAGACATTAGACTTTGTCACCGAGACCAAGTACCACATTCGCGGCTGGGGCGGTAGACGGCAGCGTTCCCACCGAAACGGAAGCAATCAATACATCAAAAAACGTAGTGGTTCTATGGAATGCGCTACCGCAAGATGTTGTGAATGCAACGACAATTGATGTTTTTAAATGGAAATTGGATGCATACGTCAAACAAAACCCTGAATTTGGCCCGGTGTATTGAAGCAACACGAACCCAAAAAACATTAACAATGTGATTTTGATTAAATTTTTTTCGCAATAGTTGTCATCCAATGGTACGTGTAAAGCATTAGCTTTTCATCACCATAAATCTTGATTCTTGATTCTTGATTCTCTAAGACTTCACGGCAATAATCTATGGTTTACAAAAAGCAATACAAAACTTGGCACTGCTCAGAAGGATCTTCGGTAGTTTCACAAAGCAGGTACTCCCACCATTATTAACACCTATAGCCGGCCATCAACGGAGTACGCTGTTCAAGCATGGTCCCAATGGTTACGGAATGGACATGGCTTTGCGGCAACGTGTATACCACCGCGCTACAAAACTAGTGACCGGACTACACAATGTGACGTAGGACTAGTGGATTGCAACTCTGAACCTATTTGACTTTTCGTACCGCCGTGTCAGGGATGATTTGATCATGCTGTTCAACATTCAGCAAACATTGAATCACGCACTTGAACAAATGTGTATTACAAGAAGCAGATCTCGTGGCTACAAGTTAACCATTCCGCATGCTGTTCAACATTCAGCAAACATTGAATCACGCACTTGAACACATGTGTATTACAAGAAGCAGATCTCGTGGCTACAAGTTAATCATTCCGCACTGTATATCAAATTGTCGAAAGGTTTTCTTTGTTATCAGAGTTTGTTTTACATTGAAATCTCTGCTCCATACATCAGTTGTGCATCAAACCTGAACATGTTTAAGGGTGAACATAACAAGTATATGTTAACCAAAACCAAACACGCACATCAGTGCAGAAGCTCATTTTTCATATTGAGAAAACATGTTTGTTCTTTGGATGCATGCCTAATAATTTTAATCTATGGTTACTGTAAATTATTTGTTTTTTACACAATTGAACCCATGATAATTCATGGGTTATTCGAATTACCTTGAATCTTAGCCATCTTCAACACCAGTCAGTTGAATTTAATGATGTTATAACCAACACAGTTACATGGCAAGCAACTTTCCAGCCCAACGCTTCTATACATTATACCGGTTGTCCAGGCCCACTGGTATTGCTGTCCATCGGTTATTTATTGGGAAGATATGAAGATCGAGCTATTAAATTAGCGGCAGCAATCAAAAAGGCGTGCTTGTGTTGGTTTTGTGGATAACATGTACCGCTGCTACGAGGTCCCTGGTTCGATCTCGGCTCTGGTTGCACAATATCTGCTTGTTACCTGGGCGTTGGAATTATGAATGACTCGTTGGTCTTTTATGAATTATTTGAAACTCATAAATCGGTCATGAATATCTTGTAGTCAATCAGTTCATGTTCTATCGAGTTGTTCATGATGGCCGCATTTCTACACAGATTTGTGCCACATGAATCCAATCGTTAGTGTGCCGTTTGGGTGTAACGCCATGGTTACCCGTTGGTACTTCGAACAGCGAGAGGGAAATTGCCGCAGCTACATCAGTTGCCCGCAATATGGAAATGATTTCGCAGACGAACTTACCTGCATGAAAGTTTGTTCGCCAATTAATCCTATGGGTGAGTTCAAATTGATAGTCTTGGTGTGTGTTCATTCTAAGGTTACGTCCTGTCGAAAGCACAGTTGAAATTTGAATTCATCGAATGTGCGTTAATGTAGGAATCGCGAAGTTTAACGCGAAATCTAAAGCATGAAAACACTGTGCTTGATTCCACTTGTTCCAAGATACTGTTAAGGTGCTCTGGTCTAAAACATATATATTAAAAATGGGCCGTGGGAGTAGGAATGTATGTTGTTGCATGCAGCTAAATAGTGTTGATAATCATTTTAGTGAGCTGATATTTGTTGTAATACAGAAAAAATCGTCACTAAAATTAATAGTATTAAACATCGGCTAATGTTCGCACAACTTGCCCGTTACTCTGTGACATTCGATCTCATTAGTTTGAGCCCTTAATTCGCAGGATATGCTGCGCTTGAAAATTAATTAATTATTTGTAATCCTCTCAAAATCAGCTCTCGGAATATATCACTGTTACCGCGTTACTCGGCAATACGCATTTATCTGTCGTGCTTTTCCCACGTAAGATATACGCGATCAATTTTGATAGCATCCTCCTTATCGTCAAGACAAGTGAAATTATCGGAGCCTATTTTTCTGTATCGACTGGATTTAATTCTGATATTTTTCCTCATTCGTGATTACCGCTGTTTGCCTGGCTTACACCATTCTTCATCGATCAATCGATCGACAGAACCACTGTTTGTGTGCACACAACACCTGAACAGCTGGCTAAATCAATTGTCACCGGATGGCCCAAACGATGAAACAAAGCGCTTCGGGCTGACAAAATGCGTTAAATCCCATGGCGAGGACCGTCACATGATATCTTTGTTTGTTAAATGTACATGCAAACTGTGAGAAATTACAGACCTAGGTGGTGGTTGATTAAGATTTTGCCGAGGTGTTTGTTAAACCCGCGATAATCGGATCTAAGACTGAAATCGAATCACTCAAACAGACTAGAATTGAGTGATAGAAAAACGCAATCCACCTGCAGCAGATGAATAAGTTGGAGATTATTACCAAAATGCACGTAACCACTTCGTCGTACTCGACAGGTCATCATTAGACTAGATAACCGTGATGATAGAGACCAATAGATTTGATGTTTCGAGGGGAGCAGTGACAGTTCAACGTGACGGCAAAGAGGAAGGAATGAGGAAATTCATGACTAAAGAGATCGACTAACTTTTTAATATGAGCTCCGAGAGTGCAAAGATTAGTATTGTATGTACTAACGTGGGTTTGACACAAGAAACGCTTTTTGATTCTATACACAAAACATGACTTATGAGAGTGATAAAATCTCTGTAGTCGCATGCATGGGTTCGCCTGAACCGCCATTCAATTTCTACCCGTATGGATAAACCTCGTTATCTATGAATACCGCATAAAAGAGTAGAGGCAAATTATTACTCCAAAATCTGCTTGTTAAAGATTTATAATGGCGGCTTGTGAGTGTTAGGGTGATTCAAGAATCCGAACGTTAAGTAAAATATTGATAAGTCGTACCACTAGGTTAGGAAAATTTCGCGTTTGCACATCTTCTAATGTGACCGTCAATCTGAGGCTGGGAATTTTCGAATACTTACACTCGTGAATGTGATTGGGAAGCTTATGGAGCGCGTCATCTCAGAAAGCATGGTCCCACAATTTGAAAGCGATCGCTGGATGGATTTTATCAGATAGGTCCTATCTAACGAATCTGTCCCCCGATGGGAGGACTGTACGAAGTTGATGTATAGAGATAACTGCATTCTCCTTTGCAACCGGGCATTTCTAAAGCTTCTGATAGGGTCAATCACAATTTACTTATACAAAAAAATAATGCATTTAGAAATATGCGCACCACTCATCTCGTGGTTATGCGAACACCTCGGTACGAGAGAGTTCGATGAAACGAAGTGGGGCCAAAAATAATCTAATCCGCCAGCTAAACCACCATTAATTACTTCCGAAAGGGTTCTGTTTGCTTGTCCGTTTGAGCTGATTCGATTGATATTCCATTCAACACACAGAAAAGCAAAATTCTTTACTTTGGCAAAAAGTTCATTTGATTTATCTTTTGAAAACTGGAAGCTTGCTGTGGGGCTCCTGTGAAAAATGCCTTGATGTTTAGAGTGGTGGAATACTAAAGAGCAAAGTTCTTCGTTTTTTCCGGAAATAACTTGATCAAGCTTCCTGACGCGATCAATAAAACTATCTTTGAAAAAATCTATTGTATCTGCTTACTGAGTTATAATTAATTTGCCGGCTGCCTGCTTGTAATTATACGCCTGATGTAAAGCAAATTACCTCGTTTTTGATTAGACGGTTGGTAGTCTGTGATATAAACCTCAACAAGCAGTCTCCTTTATATGGACACATCAACTTCCTTTGCTAGGTTTGACTCTTATGGTTTTTCGTATTTCGCGGCCTTCGTATTTATCCTCCAAACTAACAAAAATTACAGATACACATACCACTATATGAGTTACTTGTAAATTCCCCTATTTTCTTTTAAACTTTTAGATGTTTGTCGCCTTCCTCGTGATCACGGTGGTTGTTCCAATCTGGTGACGCGTTGGTATTATGACACACAAAAACGTGTCTGCTTACCATTCATGTATGGTGGATGCTTCGGTAACTCAAATCGTTTCCTGACAAAAGAAGAATGTGACGGCTTCTGCTCTGCAAACGACGTGTGTCGTTTACCGTTACAGGTTAGTTCGCAGTATACGAATTACTCATATCAATGATAAAGTTATCGTTTGGACTAGACATACACACATACTTTTCTTCTTGCGACAGAAACATTCTACTGATAAAACGTATCCTGTACGCTACTTCTACAACCAAACAAACGGACAATGCCAGTCTTTCCACTTTACTGGGATTTTATCACATGGAAACCATTTTCTAACCTTAGAATTATGTAAACAAACATGTGTCAACACACCAGAAGTTGAGGCAATCTCTGGTTCCACATTTGAAACGCACATAAGTATTACCGTGGAAAAATTCGTGGCTTCCGAAAACGATTCTTCACTTGGTGATCAACCAATTGAAGGTAGGTTTATCTTCAATATCTCCTGGTATTTCAAAGGTAAATATAATTTAAAAAACATGAATTCCTTTATTTCAGAGCGAAGGAGGTCTCCTTGTGCGTCAGAGATCGGTTCGAAGATGCCGGTAAAGCAAAGCATATGTGAACCGAGTGATATTGTCCATGAGTTGGGATACACATTCCGAGTCGTACCCACCACAAACGAGCGCGGTGAAGAAGTTGATGGAATCTGTGAATTGACCCTCGTTCCGCTTTGTCTAAACGAAAATCATAAACGAGTCGTTGGGACTGTAATTGATTCAAAAAAGCGATCAATTGGCAGGGTGTTCCAAACTCAAAAGGATTGTGAGATGACATGTTTACCCACACGCCGAATACGGAGGAGTATTCCCACCAAACGGCAAGACAATGAAGTGAAGCAGTTTGAAAATGCTGTGGACCAAATGTTGCGTGAACGTGAGGAAAGTACCGGTAAGTTCGGGAATATTAGCAGTGCATGCTCTAAGATACTACTATTTTGGATATGTGCTGGTACGACCAACCTATTAAATCGATTGCCCACACACATGTTAAACCCCTGGATCGTGAAGTATGTGTGATGGAAATGCATGCAAACACGGATCTTTTCGTTTTCATGTGTTTAACTACATTCACGTGTTTCGGCACGTTTATTGGTCACGCCAAACTTATCCAACAGTGGTTTACAAGCACAGCATGTTTACCTTTTTTACCGCGAATTCTGATCGTACTATCCCTACGTGGTGAATGTAAACAGTACGAAACCGTTCGTGGGGTGTGTATGGTACGGAAATTCTTCCAAATACGAATTTTTTTAGGGTCATGGGTTTAAACCTATCTGAATTTGTATTGGCACGTGTAATCAAACAGTTTGGCCGTGCCATTCTTATTCAACAGTGGATTACAAGCAAAACTTGCCTACCACTCTTCCACTGTTCCAAGCGCATGCGGATCCTGATCACACAGCCCCTCCACGATGAGTGAAAACAGCACGAAATCGGTCGTGGATCGTACATGATATAAAAGCATACCAATTCAAATTATGATCTACATTTTGTAAAACATTTTCACTTTTGAACAACTCAGTTGACCGTTTTAAAGTCGAACTAATTAATTGTAATGAATTGAAATATTTTCTCTTCTTTAAATCAATCAGACAATTCATCTGGATCGGTGAGAAATGGATGTTCACCAGAAAAAGTTACTGCTGAACCAGTTGATCAGTAAGTCTTGCAAAAATACCCACCATTTTCCATTTATATAACGCCTTAATAATGAAAAACAAACATCTAACGAAACGATATCCTTATATATCAAAGCGGTAAGTGTACACATCAAAATCATATAATATTTGAAAAAAACGAAACAGATCATATAGGAAACCCTGTTTGTTAGCAATTTAATCATAATATTATAAAAACACGGGAGCGGTGCAAATAATAATTTATTAATTTACAAGTACACACGATGTTAAACATCGACTTCAAATGGATTCATCATTTTGAATATGCCCTTCACCGAACTTCGGCTCAAATGTCAGCAAGCGTTGAAATGTAATGTAGCGAAATGAAAAATATATACTGTTGGAAAGCTCCAACATGCGACTTTCTCTCAAATTATTTGTGAATGGAGGAGTGATCGAAACTTTAATAATGCAGGAGACATGCCCGACAGGTCAATGGTACTATCATAGCGATTTTGCACATCAAGCCCAGTCTAATGCAAACAGACGCTGAAGACCAACTGGAAGATCGAATTTACGAATTCGGGGGCTCTGTTGTCATTAGAATAAGTGAAGTGTAACCCCAGCATGAGAGAAAATCTACGAGAAGCGATCGCTTTATTGTATCACCAGAAGCCTTTATTGTCTTTATTGGAATGTTTACAGCTAGTACAAACATAACAAACGAATGGGTGTCTCTCATTGTCCACAAGCCTCACACAATCTCAGTCAAATTCTCATCACGTGACTCGCGTTGGTGGAACCCACAGAAAGTACATTTAACTGATGCAGAGGTCACACACGATTCCGTGTCGCCGTCGCATGAATACTTCTCACGGTCACACCTCGATCGTTTTATTCTTTGTCTGGGCAGTGGATCTCGTGACACGGTTCGCACATGTTTGTGTGTTGCATAGGGCTTGCCGGCTGATCGATAATGGGTGTTTTGTCGATTGAGTGATTTGACTGTGTTTGGTGGCAAGATTTCGGCAGTGAACAATTAATCCGAGATAACTCGTCAACCACAGAAGATAGAACACAAAAGAAGGTATTCGAAACCTGTAGCTCAGTGTGGACTTTGCAATGATAACAAAATCCGTAGGGTGCAGGGGAAAACTTTGTGCGCGTGAACAAATTGGTCTTTTCCCGTCAAACTGGTAACTTTGCTGTAAGTCGACTTGCACGTTTGAAAAGCATGAAATCCGATTGATATCGACGAGTGGTACACGGAATTCTTGAAACGGTATAAATTCGAGCAGATGCAACGAAGATGTGATCAAAATTGTCAGAGCAACGACAAATACGTCCGCACAGTAGCCTCAGAATGAATTGCTTCCTTAGTGAATCCAACTGATGAAGTCAAAAAGCCAGAAACAGGTTGCGGGGTGTAAGTGCTAGGGCATTGAGCAGCACATTACATTTAATTTGTGTAATCGTTTGGAGCGCTTGAACAAGAATAACTCTGGGATCCTGTGTTCCATCATCACGGTTAATTTTACGCATCCTACCAGGCAGTATATTCAAAGTATAACAGTTTAACCACTCTTCCATTGTTAAAAGGCTCACTGAAATTTATTTTACTGTATCCATTTGATGATGGCAAACAGTCAGAAACAAGTTGCAGAGTGTCAGTGTTGTGCATGTGAACAGCGCATTACATTAATACACATAAGTTCAAATAGATAACCAACACTTAAGAAGAATCTTTTAAAAAATTATCTCAATTTAATGCACCGCAGTTAAGCCTCTATATTTACAAACAAAAATACATTCAAGTTTTAGACATACGGTACAAGTTTTCACAAGATGGCCATGCAAATTAGACAATGATGCAGATCGTCTACAGAATCCGCTGATCGAGCGTCTGGAAGGAGGAGATGCCTGGTTGAGATGTTGGATTCTCTCTGAGGAAAAACCTCTTGTCAAATGGACTCGTTTGAAAGACCGTAAATCGTAAGTATTCGATAATAGAACAAATGCATGTGGTTTTAAACAAATTATCTAGTTCAAATTTTATCTCGCGGTTAGTTTATTATTCGGTCGTCAAATTGAAGGTTAACAGTTCAGTATTTTCTCTATTTTTTTAAGTAATCCGTCTGCACATTAGTGGATATCCACGAGAATCCTTCTCCGCTGCAGAACCGAACGCCAGATTGTTGAGTTATCTACCCCATCCACTTTGTTCACCGCATTCGCCCCAACATTTGTTATTTCAACTAACTCAGTGTGGAGTTTTTCTTATAAGATTAGACACATTCTACGTAATCACGATCCACGCTGTGACTCGAATCTTTTTGCTTTAAATAGTAAAGGAACATTTGCAATCTAATATGTAAACTCGGGTATGCTCAAAATAGTTCAAACATGATTTTATGATGATCGTACGACACCGATCGAATCCTTTATTCCTCGTGATTAGGATAATTGCCGGGTACGATTACGTACAGTTAGTTAATATGTCAAACGGAATTGAACTATTGCTCTCGTAAAAAAATTACGTAAGCTATAGTACGTAAGACCATGAAGCTTCTTTGATCAAAAGTGCAGTATTTACAGCAGTTCTACGAGGTGGAACGAAATCGAGTTCTGTTCAATTAGGAAACAAATTACGACTATCCTAAAATTAGAAAATTATTCACGAGTTGAAGATTGCACAAAGATTTACACATTGGATTGAATAGTTAACCATGTTCAACGTCTGCTAACTCGTTCAAACCTCACGAAAGCAAATTGTATCACATCCGCACCCTGGGCACAGACGGTTGTTTAATAGAAATAAGTGATTGCGGTTAACTATTCAATCCAATGTGTAAATCTCTGTACAATCTTCAACCATATATATATATATATGTGTGTGTTTTCGTGCTATGAAGTGAGAATTTCATTGAAGATACACTTCAATACTTTACTCGATATAAATTTTGATTGTCCACTCATGCTATCATTTAAATATGACTTTGCTGCGTAAAATTATTATAATGATCTGTCTGGTTAAATTTAATAGGTACACAATCACTCCCATCAAAATGCCCGCTCTGAATGATGTATGGATGGCTCATTTGCATCTTCAACGTTTGGATCCCTTCCGACACAACGGATTATGGCTCTGTCGTGTACGCGCACTTGACGAAAAATCAATATCTGAAGCCCATTCTTTGCTGCATGTACTTCCAAAGATTTTGTTCGCTGATCCACGGACAACAGCAAAAAGTGCTTCGGCACTTTCGGAATACGTAATCACTGTTCCCGAAGGCGGAACGCTTTTACTCGCCTGCAGCTTCCCGGGAAGTACGCAGGGTAATTTTGAGACTGAGATGGTGAACTGGAAGCACAGCAGGCAAGTGATTTCATGTTATTTGCTTTCAACATGTTACCTCACGAACTCAAATATATTGTCGGAATACACTGGATGTCTGCTTTGGTAATTATTGTTGCGTGGCACAACAGATCATTTGTTATTCATCCACGTATTTGTTGTATATATTTTTTATGCATATTATTCGATGATAAATTTTAGATTGAAACGTGTAAATTCGGAATAGTTTGTTTGAACCAGGTGAAATACTCGTCACAGAAAACAAAAACGCGTCGTTATTCGGGGCTTGTGTCAAGGGTGAATTTGAATGTATCAGCATGGGGCTTTGTATTTTTTACCTATGAAAGATACACTTATATGTAGGGCTTTCCGAGCTGAACACCTTACATCAATTTCAAACTTTTCTCGGCGATTTGGATCAGGCAAACATCTGCAAAACTCGGTATTAGAATAAACGGACATAAATAATCGGGAACACCAATCACTGTTCTGGGATTTAACACTACCGTATTTTTCGGACTATAAGGCGCACATAAAAACACTAATTTGTACGAAGAATCGGCAGTAAGCCTTATATTCCGGTGCGCCTTATGTAGGAATAGTGTATGTTCACAGTGCGAACATATACTATTCCTACATAAGGGGCACCGGAATATAAGGCTTACTGCCGATTTTTCGTATAAATTAGTGTTTTTATGTGCGCCTTATAGTCCGAAAAATACGGCAATTGAACACATTATGAATACGGGGCATAGCGTGAACCACAGCATGCGAAGCATAGGACGGGAACCAAAAGCGTATAGGGAAAGACTTTACACTGGAGAGATTGAAATAGCACAGGCTGGTAGGAATGCGTTCAATGAGATTGATTGAGCAGACCCCTACACGATCGAGATTTCGCTTTGGTAACCGATTAACAGCAACGTACGCGGCTCCTAGTCTGCAAGCACGTTACGAAAGCAAGTTAATGTACTGAAAATTAATCGCATCTACATAGAGGAAAACATCTGAAGTATTTCATAGTATGCGGAAGAATGCGATTGGTTTGAAATTCTAAAATATCTTCATTTAAACATCTTGTAAATGTGGTAGACATGAGCAGCACAACATTAGCTCATCGACTAATAGCAGAGTTTCTTGTGGTATTCGGTTGCGCTTATCTGGTGGCTTGTTGGGTTCACTTTATCTAGCTTTTAATAATCTTTAAAATACGTTTATTTAGGGTGTGCAGCACCTCGTTCGGTTAAACTGTGAATTATGTTGTCTTGTATTTTGACTAATGACCCTATTAGGTAACTAGTTCACTCAGAATGTATTAATAACTCAAAATCTTTTTCAACAGTACGCATTTGGCAAACATCTCCACCAGTGCATTGCTACCAGAACTAAACGGAGTTCACTACCTTCACATTTACCCTGTGGATGGTAAACGACATGGAGGACTTTGGATATGTGACAAGAACGCCGAGGTTAATAATACAGATCTCGCTGCAGACAAGCAAATGAACTATTTTGTTCAAGTTGGCAAAAGTCCGGAATTTAAGCGCACTGTGCTGGCGACCACTCATCCCTTGTCAAATCATCGACGCGTTCGTATGCTGCGGTGTGCAGAAGCTAATAGCGGCAAACCAGCCGGGCAAATAACTTGGTACCGTTGCTCAAATCCCAGCGAATGTTGGCCAATTCAGAGAAGAACTTCACTCAGAATCGGTTCAACTCTTCTGGTTACACCTGTATCCGGCGTAAGCTACACCTGTCGGGTTGAGAATATGTGGGGGCGCATTGAACAACGCTTCTACTTCTCCCAAAAAAGATGAAATATTTATTGACAGAGTTCACATCTATCGTTTTAATTCTAGAGATTCATGGAGACGAAAAAGTAACAATCTTGTAAATCTTAGTAATTCTACATTATTTGCATTCAAAACTCATTTCAATATAATAAATAAGAATGGCTAAATATCGTGACATCCTTCTTATTCGCCACACTATGCGAATACAATAAGGTTGATGATAGTTGATTGAATGAATCACCTTAATTTTTGTTTGAACAGCCAGATGGAAACCATGATAATCTTGATGCGTGTTTATAACCTTAAATCCACATTAATGTTAAGGTCGTGCAAATCCAACGGGTTGGTGTGCCCTTTTTCAGTCAATTTACGTTTGGGTTTCTGGCACGAAAGTTGACGCTTCTAGGCGCGTTTTAACTCCATGTCACCACAGTACAATGTTGAGCATCAGTTCGTTACTTGTCGGATTTGTAATGTGGTTGTAAACGAGTAGTTATCAAGCGATTTATTAAATGAATCAGCAGTTTTATTTATCGGCACGTTAATCTGTAACCTAACTTTAATAATCGACATTAGTAGTATCCCACTTCTCGTTGACCAATAATTGTCCTTCAATCGAACGTAGTTTACTATTTTATTGCTTCCACACCCCCGGTACGATGTTCTTCGCGCTTCTTTATGTTCTATTCAGATGGTAATGATGTACTTTGTTCACCACCTCCATATATCTGCGAAACCTCTGTTGTATGAGAAATAACCCGTAATGCATGGGACGATATTGGACATTAGCAACACTGCATTCGCTGTATGAGAAAGCTTATTTTGTTCGATATGATAGAATTTCGACAATCGAAACTCAAAGTAATATGCGTCTCACAATCTCCAAGATTAATTTCATTTGTCAATCACCGAGATGTAAAATTCTAAGCACCGCATTACGTTCCCCGTTCTCAAATGGCATACCGACTATTGAAACCCTTACTTGGAATAAGAGCAATACAGAGGAATTTTGTAGTCTAACTCGTGTTCAATCTTATTAGACCACATTGAAGCCATGTAAGTGAATTTCAGATGCCAATGTTAACGACCTGCATTTACTTGCTTCGAAGAAGTTGAATTTTCAAGTTACACGCTGATAAGTTACTAAGGGCACTGGAATATATTGAAACCAACCATTTATCATCTCCTATCTTGGTTTAAAATCTAGGAAACACATGTTAACAAAAATCCGTATTTGCATGACCGGTTTCATGCTGTCTACATTGATTGGATAGGAACAGTACGATCTGGATACGCATGCTTTGAAACAGTGGAGAAATTGTAAACAAGATGTGAGCATGTAATCCACGGTTGATAAGGCTGGCACGACAAAGTTAAATAAATGTATCGTACAGCTACCTCGTCATCTCAATGTAAGATACCTGACCTGCTGGCGTTAGCGGTTAAGCGAAAATGTCAGATTATGGGGACTAAAGATGTTTCAAGTGGTTTGAAATTGTGCGTAGTGAGAAGAACACTGGACTTCACTTTCCAAATACCGAGAAGACTTTACTCGTTCGTTTGAACACTCGAACTTGCACATCAGATAACATTGTCATCATTACGGTCTATTTAATCGTTTTATTATACCAATAAATTGAACTAGGACTAATTTCTTGCATATTGTGAAGAGATTTTCTACAAAAAACACTAGTCCCCAGAAGACATTTCGAATATTCTCCAAAAAAGCATTCACTTCCGTTTACTTTTACATATCTAAATGTTATATGGTTGCTTTTACCATTCGCGCGTACTTTCACCTGTTTAGGGACTTGTTGTAATCATTAAAGGAAGAGAAGTTTAGGTAGGGTAAGAATTAATGCTAGGTAGGGTAAGAATTAATGCAGTAGACAGGTGGATGTTAAACAAATATGTACTCAATGCAACTTCCGTGCAATCTGCGGATGTCAAACACCAACAAACCGAGCGTGGGGGTGGTGGTTGGGTAAGGCTAACGAATATGGATTTATGAGCGATATGCCGTTTTTATCTAGTTTTTGTTTGTTGCTCCTAACTCTTAATTATAAGTGAAACCAGGATCTAGATCCGGCAGATCAAACACTGAACTTTAACCTAGCTGTAGTTTGGATTGACCGCTTGGGACGACTCGAATTTGGGTTCGTTACTTCATATACTCTTTTTGACATAGTCATCTTCTTGAAGTATTTGAATTCATTTTTATGCTGCTAATTCGGGTGTTTTGAGCGCCGGTCTGCTGGTTAACAAAACATGAAACTTGCGTGTTTCAGTTGAAGCCTCAGCACCGCATCCCTAGCTGTTGGCTGTTATTTTTTTCACAGATAATATAAGTTATTAAGTAATTTATGCTCCGTCTATGTAGAATTTTATCGTGTCGTGGTGGTAGTACAAGCCCACATTAGCTACCAGCTACCATTGTGTATTACTGCTGACGACCGACCCAGTTCTTCAAATCTTGATTACGCTGCAAACCGGTTACAAATTTTCAACCTGTAATAAAACATTTTGTCAATGCGGGACTACTTCAAATTCGCCCTAATTATTTCGTCTAATGAGTGTTCACTAAAATACTTCGAAAACTTTACACATAAAGATTAAACGGACTGATTGTTGCAAAACTATATTTCGCCATAAATAAATAGGTGACCGCGAAAGATTGTGCGAATTTTTATCAATCCATGAGAACTGCGGCAGTTTGCTGTGTGAACGAAGCGAAAATAAATAAAGAGGAACAGTGTACTCTGCGTGAAAACACAGTCACTCGTCGAAATGCCAAATGTGATACAGTCGGTTGTGAATGACTCGGAGAGTTCGACACCATTAACATCTTGCAGTGAATAGTGAATGGATGAAATCCAAGGATTGCACATTGCTCGGGCTTGTTTGTTGTGAGACAGCATATTGGAAATGTGTAAATAAGGAAAATAAAGCTAAATTGTTCAATAAATGATTGTTTAATACCAGAGCAAATGACGAAGGCAGCATTTGGGCACACATCTGCTGGAGGATTGTGGCAAACATTTTCGGACGTATTTTGAGATTTGTTTGTTTGGGTTTATCATTGTTTATTGTCCATCAACATGAGCAGATGGCTGGAAAATAAACAAAAGAGTAGATATAAAAGTTTAAACTTCATTTTGCGGAGATGAGTCGTATTTGGGGGAATACGAAGTTATATTTTTGGAATATTAGATCAAGAACACAAGTATGGATATAACGAGGAGACTGAAATTTTGATTAATTTATTCCAGGGATTGATTCTACCGTTCTGTTAACCTCGGAAATTTGTTGAGGAACTTTATGACGCTATTCAGTTTCGCTGACTGCCGATAACGCCGTTCTTCATATACACATTCCAGAACTGTAAATTTCACTTTGAATTTTTGTATTGTAATTATGTGAGCAAATAGACTCACATATATTGACGCTCAAGATGTAATTTACACTTTGGATAATTTATGATACCTTCAATTCTAAATGAACGTGTTCAGCTAGACAGGAAGATTTACAAGCGGATTGGTGGAACAGCTGTCATTTCGTCCCGATTGAATTCTCGTGTTTGGGGTAACCGGAAGTTGACTGTAAAGACAAAGATGATGGTATACACTGCGTGTGTACAAAATGCTTTACTGTACGGCAGTAAAACCTGGACCACCCACGAAAGACACGAACGGAAGCTGAATGCTTTCCATCAACGAAGCATCCGTAGTATCTTGAACATATCGTAGATGGACAAATTGACTAATGCTGAAGTGCTTACAAACGCTGATCTACAGAGCATGTTCACCCTACTAAGACAGCGCCGCCTGCGGTGGCTTGGCCGCGTCTACAGAATAGAAAATTGTCGTATTCCGAAAGATCTACTCTATGATGAGTTGAAATAAGGAAATAGACCATTGCACAGACCGCGCGTGTAGTACAAAGATGTTTGCAAAAGAGTTATGAAAACACTTGGCATTGACTCGCGCGAGCAGGAAATAACTTGCCCTTGATCACTCACATTGGAGGCATTGTGTAAAATGTGGTCCTCAAGCTGGTGAGGAGAAGATATAGCACTTAACTACCGAACGCAAATCACGCCGCCGGCGTGCAACTGACACCGATCGAGCGAGTTCTGCCTATCATTCCGAGCGCTGTGGGAGAGATTGTTCCTCCCGAATGGGACTGTTTAGTCATTAGAAAATCTGTGGAACATTAAAAAATCATGAGATTGTGATGTACATCCATGGTCGACAAAAACCGAAGGAGGCCAACAACAACATATTCAGCATTCTAAACATTTTATGTGCGACGAAGACAGCATTATGTGCTACGCAAACTAATCAAATGCATATGATATCACTTCGGACAGAATTTTGACGGACTTGCTAATAAAGCAGGTACGAAATGATCTCTAATTTCACATCGACTATTTACAAAATTATTCGGAATAAGTTAAACATCAAAATTTTATTTGTATGAATTTCCATCACGCACACACCCCACGACCGGCTTCGTGCTGTTTGCACTCATCGGGTAGGGTCATCACTATTATGATCTGCATGCCGCGCATATGAAATCCTAGCCGAATTTCTCAAAGTAGACATATGTATCGTCCAGACCTTTTGAAATATATTCCATAGATCGTTTGCAAACAAGTTTTATTGTCGTTAGAATAACAAAATGTTGTAAAATTGTTTCTGATTACTGAACGCTGAATACCTTTACCTTCTCACATGAGCCAACATCCAATGCACTAGGATACTTCAATTTAGCAGATAGGTCAGAACTACATTTGCATCGTGGTTCGTTGTACGAACCATATGCAACAGTGGCTTTCAGGTTTAACTTTGTTTACCGCTTTTCCACTGTTTCAAAGCTCACTGAACCAGATCTTACTGTCTCCACCTGATGACGGCAAACAGCCAGAAACCGGTAGTGGTGAGTAAAGGATGGGGATGTGAGCACCACAATACATTCTACATTTGCCTCTGTTATGTGTTTTGAAATGTTTGCAATACTATGACCAACTCACAACGCTAACGCGGAAATGTGAGATTGTTTCCACGTGTTTTTGGATCAAATAAAAAGGACGAGGGGAAAACATTTTTATTATATTAAGAGATTGAAAATATCTTGTTATAAATATACCAGTGGATTCTTGAGACAGATCACTTGTTTGACAATTGTCACGGTATGCTTTAAATAATTCTACGTATTGAAAATTAACCGAGATGTTAGATATGAAATTGTAGCTCACGCGTTTAATTTCAGATTTTCTCAGGTTCAAAGCAAGTTGGTCCAACATTTTCTCTGCTTCAATAACTTCCGGAGATCTATACATCCTCGCCTTCATTTCGGTTCCTGTGAATTCAGAATATCTACTATGAACACCTCATAATTCTCATGAATGAAATTAAAATATAGAAATTAGTGGGTGTTCACCAAGCTCGTATAGTAGGCTGTTACGTTTCTATTGAATATATATATCATATTAGCCTGTCGCATCACGATTTGAATTTAACCAATTCGAAACATGTTAATTATTGCAACGCGCGAACGTTCTTAAATGTCCAAAAATAGGAAAACTATTGAGTCTGATGAAGATATGTAACTTTTGATTATATGAGGACAATATTTTACATTGAAGCGTATAGCGAACCATTGAGAACAAACCTCGTTCCATTTCCATAATGGCTTGTGCAGAAGGCTTAGTCCTGGACAATGCTTTGTTCAATTCTGGGGTGCAATCGACCTTGCGAAGGCCCATCATCTTTTTGAACGGATTTTCTAGTAAACGAAAAAATATATATCGAAATATGAATGCATTTTGAGTATTCAGAGAAGAAGCATTTCGCGATTTTTGAAAATCTATTCAAAGAAATGATTTTGCAGAATATAAATAGATTAATTTTTTAGAATAGAACATTGTAATTCTCGTTCACCGGAATCTTGTCTAAGTCGATCCTTATATGGTAGGTTGCGGAGACAGCCAACCATTTTAGTTGCTCTGTGATAAATCCTCTCGAGCAGCTTGATGTCCTTTTGTAGCCACGGTGCCCAAGCTTGCACTGAGTAATCCATCACCGGATTAATATACGCATTTATGAGCATGGGGAATGTTTCACGGGGAAAATGTCCGAAAATACGCCGAAGCATACCTAGCATGCGGCTAGCTCCGTTGTACACTGCTCCGCATTGCATACTACTCTTAAGATTTCCTTACCTTACCTTCCTTACCCAGGCGATGTTAGGAAAGTATTGTTCGGCAAAAAGTTTCCCAATGTGATATCAAGGGAGAAATACAAAAAGTGTATCATCAAATTTTTATAACAAAGCAAGATTTAGGTCGTATATTGGGTGTTAAAGAAAAAAAAACAAAAAAACGTATAGAA
This sequence comes from Atriophallophorus winterbourni, assembly GCA_013407085.1. NCBI lineage: Eukaryota > Metazoa > Platyhelminthes > Trematoda > Plagiorchiida > Microphallidae > Atriophallophorus > Atriophallophorus winterbourni. The sequence goes on along the minus strand of JACCGJ010025706.1, from coordinate 32,139 downwards.
AGTGATTATCGAATCCTTCATAGTTCTCAGATCAATAATAGCTTAGTGTTTACGTATTTTTCATAGATGCAACATTTTCGAGTAAAAGTAACCACCAGTTCTCGCTTGTAAACCTTAACAGTGAATTTATAGCCTTGAGGAATACGCTACCGTTTTTACTCAATATAACGTTGATTATTCATTACATAAATTCACCTTTGATTCAAATGAGTCATCGCATTTTGTTTTTTCATAAAACTTAAAACATGAAATCCTCATTAATGTGTTTTCTCTGTGTATGCTCACCAAAAACAATCACTTTTGCTACTGCCTTACCTGGTTGAACGTGTTTTAGTCCGGGTCTAAAATCTTCGGCTAACGTCACCGTCAAAATTGTCTCGGCTTCACTTTGACCCAAGGAGTTCCGGGCCACGACTCGTAGTTTGTTGCTCCCTTGCAGCGCTGGGCACCGTCCCATTTCCAAGTAGTTTATCGCACCGTCGCTATAGATTCTTGTAATTGAGTCCTGTTAATTCGAATACGAAATTGATGGACAAATGCAATGTGAAAGAACATTGTCATCAGTAATGGGATATTTTTCAGAATTCATTTGAAGGCACAGTACATTTCGATTTGGCTAACATTATGTAACAATAAACATTATAGTACATAAAACTCAATGTGATCTGAAGAATTAACAGTTTTTCGATATACATGACACTATGACTGAGTAGTTTCGGGTTGAAATCTGATTGAATGATGGAAAAAATACCACACAATCTATTTGCGCATTTCACATGCAATCTAAAATCTGTGCGTCAATTAGCCCTTTGGTTATGTCCACGATATTAACACAGAAATTTAAGCTAATGATATCAGCGTCGCAAGCTTATTTCGGTTAAATTATAAAGTATAAGGTGAAGGTAAATTTAAACATCACGTCTCGATCCCGAATGATTTTATGTGGATACGGATTGGCACCGTCGAAAAACACATTTTCCGTTTCAAAACTAATAAATCATGTATTAATTGCGCAAATCTCATCATGCCCAGACAGACGTTGTGATTCATCATCATAGAACTACTCTGTGGCATCTAACAAACCGCAGATCGTCTGAAATTTAACCCACCGCTGCTTCGGTAGTTTTCAGGACATTTCCATCAAACTAATTCTCAAGGTGCAACTTATGCATCGGTAACGAAAAGCATTCAGTCTTTGTTCGCGTGTTGTGTGGGTGGTCCACGTTACGGTTCTATACAGCTAGGTATTACATACAAACACAGTCTATCATCTCATTTGACTTCATTGTTAGTTTGTTGTCGTACAAGACACGGAAGTTCAAGCATGGAAAAATAAATGGTGCAATCCGTTTTGGGATCTAAGTGTCCGATGAATATTTGCAGAAACTTTTGAGCGAACAACTAACAATGCTAATGAAATCAAAATGATACAGTCATCAGACCAAGAACTTTACTCTCTTTCGTATATATTTTCGGACACAAATCTTTAAGTACAGTTGATAGTCAATCGATTATGGACTGAAACGTCTCTTGGAACTAAGTGAATATGGGCGCAATGTCATCTAACAACATCTTTAGGATTGGTGCTCTCTAAAACTGATCGGTATATCACGTCCATTGTGTAAAGCGTCGTCTGCAAGCTGGGGAGGAGCAGTTAAAGCTCTTGGCTGCTGAACGCAGATCACGTGTAACTGACGCACTGTAACAAAGTTCTGACTATCGTTGCAAGCGCTTTGGGAGAGATTGTTCCTCCCGAATCGGACTGTTTAGTCATTCAAAAAGCTGTAAAACATGAAAATTCATTCGATTGTGATGTATATTCATGGTCGACATCGACCGAAGGAGGCCAACAAACAAACAAACATAGCTCGTCCATTACTTCGAGAACGACGTCGCCTACGCCGAAACGGTTTATTAAATAAGCGAATCGAATGAGTGGAAAGAATTTTACCGGCTTCGTAACAAAATTTTACTGGTTTTATGCTTCGCGGTGAGGTGTGAAACATACTTGTTCGATGACTTGATCATTCAAATACCACGTCAGCTCTGGAGTCGGTTTTCCGCTAACGCGCACCAAGAATCGAACTGGCGATCCTTCACTGATTGTAGCAGCATTGGGACGAACATCGAAATTGGGCGGAGAGTCTGGTTCTTCATCCTCTTGGTAACGATATTCGCCTTCGTGTCTGCGTGTAGTTGTTACGTAAGGAGACATAACGATTAAATAATAATTTTATTTCTGGTTAATCATGAACAGGTCTAAAGTATGGAATGATTAGACTAGTTAAGTGCTATCAATCATAAAAGCATGCAAAAAATATAATTGCTGGTTGAGCGCTTCACATGCATGAGACACTGCCAGCAATATATATATATATGAATATGAAAATGATCAAACAATTTTCCTACATTTTTCTGAGCTTGAAATGGATGGAACACAACACCGTAATATGGCATTGCTTTTAAACCGGATTATAATCATTCTGGAAAATGTGCTCGATTGGTCTTGTAACATTTAGGTCGCCCAATAATAGGTCAAGCGACCCGATCCGTTGTATCGAGTTTAAATTTGCTGAAAATTGTCCGGAAATAAACCGTCACAGCCCAGCACTCAGCGAAATTCACGAAATCTAAACAGTTGTACCTCATCCTAATTCAATCAGTGATAAGCATACAAACCATGTGTCATCGTAACCATGTATGCTTAGTAGGATTTTTCAATGATCATGTCAACCATATTATTCATCTCGTGAAACGGATGTGAAAATAATCAGTAAAAGCAACTGATTTTGTTTTTTAGTGAAGAGAGACCAGACCGGGGAAGTAAAAAACGGTTGAGCAGTTACACATATGGTATCAATATTCAAGTCGCTGACTATGAGATGAAATGAGATGTACAAATTTAAAAACAATAAATTTTTTGATTCACTTAACTTCCAAACGAAAGAAATAATAATATTACATTCGATTCTATCTCCATGAATATATGTTATATTTATATAATTTAGAAAACACCAAGTAAAAATACTCACGTTTCAACAGCGCCCTCGATAGCCTGGATCAAATTGTAGCCTTCGGAACCTTGGAGCAAATTGCTCTGCGTAATCACAGAAGCACCGGCCAGACAACTAGAGATATAGACAAGTAGGAATTTGCAAGTGAATTGTTTCGAACAAACAGCAAGTAGCACCGAAAAGCAACTAAACAAGTATGCGTGAAATTATTGGGCGGTTTTTGGTATCTTCGATATTTATAAATTTACGTTGTATTGCGGGAGCATATACTACTGCTCCGGAGAATGTAGTTGGTAGTCATATCCAACGTTGGTTCCCCGCCTGTCCAAATGCCAAAAAATCAAGCGTTCGTACAGATTGAACGCAAATGTGATCCGTTCTAAGGCCATGGAACCCCAAACTTCTCCGAACTTCACTTTTATGATCCACCGAACCTGTCAACCTGCGGTTTTTAAAGCCTTTTTTACTTCTTACACCATAATATACTATTTAACTATTTAACTACTTGCCAAAGTTTCGAACCCCATCGCGATTGAAAAATATAGTTAAAACTAATATGCTGCCATATTTCAATGTAAATCGATTACGAATATTAGACCGAAAATTATTTGCGTCAGCCCAATACTTAGTTCAATCGGCGCAACCATACCGCATGTATAAACTTACGGCAAGAAGCTGGATAGAAGCACTAGCTGTTTTAGATATATAAAAGAATGATTGTAGCACGGTGTGCGGATGATTTTGGAAATAAGTTCGGCAGATGATGTTATTTAGCCTGATGAAATAATGTCCTCAACAAATGCGGAGACCACTTTCTGAACAACAAAAGCACAAGCTGTACAGTTCCCTGCTAAGGTAAAACGTTAGGGTGAATCAATATGTTGTAAGTTTCGAAAAAAATTCGACAGAATATCTTCCTTAATATATTATGCTTGGGGATTCTGCCCTAGCTGAACACGTGCTAGACATGGGCCACAGCGTCTATCTTGAAAACGTGTGGGTGATAAGGCGGGGTGTGACAACTCATAAGGACAGTCTTCGCGCTGAGGCTGTTTCAACAAAAAACACTACTGCAAATGCGGTGCACAAGGTGGATGGGGTGGATATCTCAACAATCTTGCATCCATTACTGCAGCGGTTGAGGATTTACGTACATAACATCTGATGCACACACGACTAAAGCAAGTAGGCTTATAGATCAGTGGACAGTGTTCATACCTGCACTGACAAAGTAATTAAGTAATTATACAGCCTGCAACCTGCAACGATTAACGTGCTTGGCCTCTAATGTGCACACGGATTGCGCAAGTAGTCGGTCAGCGGACGTTGTTATCACCTGCACACCAAAAATATACAATTTGGGGTTTAACACATGTAGGGGGCGGATTAATTTGGCTTAGTCTCGCCCGTCTAACTTCCGCAACTTATGATTGGCCAAGTGAATGCAATTTAAACATGAACCCTGCTCGTTCTGACACCATTGGTCGGACAAAGCTTCTGTGTCAGAAAGAGAAACGTTATCAAAATATGCTCTAACCGATTCATCACAAACTTTCTTTTCATGAATATTTAATCTTGCGTTGAACAAATTTTATGGTGCGTAAAATGTATTAAGGAAGATTAATTGCCATGTAAATCTGTGAGTATCACGTGCACGAAATACGTTACGTAATATACCGCCGGTAAAGAACACAATTTGGCATTAAACTGAAAAAGTTCAAATGTGTTGAATAATATATATGTTTCTTATTTTCTCAAATACAGTTCCGTTTTATCTAGGAAGCAAATTTGAATTATTCAAGCCCCAGCTTACTTCAATCGAGAACGTTGACTGTCCACTTGTCCGGTTCGATTGCTCACCCGGCACCAGTACTCCCCGCTGTCTTCCGCAATCGTGTGCAACAATTCCAAAATTGCTATACCACGGTCGAATGAGACACGAAATCTTGTCCCCGTGGATAATTGTTCGTGATCTTTATACCTATATTGGTGAAATATCGTTAAAATATTTGATTGGAACAAAACGTTCTTCAAATAAGACTAAGCAGTGAAAGTTCAGTCGAATAGAAAATAGACCAATTGAACAATTGTTCAAAACAAGCGACCTTCCAGAGAAACGGTACGCCGGCATTTGAGCGTTATATTACAGTGTAATATTAGTTTTTCAACTGAGCTTTAAACACTGTCTATATGAATCTGACGCTCTGATGATATCATTTAGAAAAAAGTATATTTTATGGGGCAGCGGTTAAATAAAATTGACACTTCTAAAATTTAAATGGCTGATCAAGATTGCGGTTCTACGTCAACTGATATAACTAATGCTAATAGGCAAAGTTGAGAGTGCACAGGAACACCCGTTTGCATCCTCCCCAAACGGTATTTGAACAAAGTAATGTGTTGCTCATATCCCCATCCCTTACACACCACTGCCGGTTTCTGGCTGTTTGCCGTCGTCAGGTGGATACAGTAAGATCAGGTTCAGTGAGTCTTTAACCCGTTTGGTAATTGCTGTTATAAAAGTGTATCACTCGTGCAGTGATGATTCGGATGGAAAGCGAGCCCATCAAAAATTAGTCTTTGATTGTCGGAACATGTTTACAGTAAGATACTAATTAAACGGGTAAAACACCAAACACCAAGAACGAGATAAGTTTGTCAACGACGCGTCCGAAATGATTGGTCGAATTTTGAATAGCGTGGGTATATGAGTATCGTATAAATAAGATAAACGTTTACTGCAACTTTAGCGTAAGAGTTTTCTAAAGTGTTTACATATCAACTATGGCCATGTCCAAGGTTTCTTTACCGATTGTTTCCCATGGCATACGTAAGCGTCCACATTTAATGTCTTTAATGACGCCATTATCAAGCACTCTTCGAATTGTTTAGTTGGAGCTAATTGCTCTACCACAAGCGCATGTCAATTAAGTGATCGCATTAATCGAAATTTCTGCACATACCAACCGTACCTAGCACATATTTCCAATCCTAAAATCATAACTCGGAGATTATCTTGTATTCTATCATCAAAAACAGCATGAAGCCATTCACAGGGTTTGGATAGTTGGAACGGAACATGCGTTCACTACGAGATTGGGTTGAATAGGGGATAGGAAACTAATTTTGCCCAGCAAGACATTCAATAATCGAGTCGCATATGACAATTAGAGAAAAAGATAACTTGAAACGATAATTTGCTTGCCATTAAACCGTATATTTCTATTTTTATAGCAAATTCTTACCAGCCCTCATTATCAGGTAGCAGAGTAGTCTTAGCCCCACACATTGGTAAATAATGTTATTTTAAAATCATTGTTAAGTGAGTCTAGTTTAACTAGATATTCATTGGAAGCATACGATATTTGTCGCAGAAAACGGTGATTTTCATACATAAGTTCGATTCACCCAAGGGATCGATGATTCGACGTTAGCGGCATAAATATTTATTCTTTTAAGATAATCGAGAGATTAATTTCTACGTAACTCAGAGCAAAAAACGAAACGGTCATTTTGAACGAATCCATAACAAACTTTATGTTCAAAGTAATATGTTGCTTTGGTCACCCCGCACATACACACTACTGTCGGTTTCTGGCTGTTTGCCGTCATCAGGTGAGGACAGTAAGATTATGTATAGTGAGCCTTGAAACAGTGAATAAGTGGAAAAGAAAGTTATATTTGAATGCCACTGTGACATAGGGCTCGTACAACAAACCACGTTGTTCAAAATACGGAATCACATAGTGATTCTTGGTCAAGCGCTTGCGGCGCTTATGGATGAACAAAGTAATGTGCTGTTCATATCCCAAGGACTTACACACCACTACCGGTTTCTGGCTGTTTGCAATCATCAGTTGGAGATATTACTTTGGTCATCCGTAAGCGCCGCGAGCGCTTGACCAAGAATCACTATGTGATTCCGCGGTTGAACATCGTGGTTCGTTGTATAATCCCTATGTAACGTCGGCATTCAAGTATAAACTTTGTGGTCGTGTGACATCTACGCAATAGGCAACCGACGGGTATGTGGTTCTGGTATCACATCAATGTCGCACTTCTTTAAAATACCATATAACTTTTTGCATGTATATATTCCAGTCATAATGTTCTCAACTCTCTTCACAATGGTTTGGATAAAATACCAAGTGTTTGTCAGATCTGTAAGACTTGTCGAATTAACACGAGAACCCCCCAAACCAATTTCGATATGTAACTTCATGTATTGAAAACAATTTTATCTATTTGAAATATACCTACCATTCGACATTCAGCGATGGATCACCCACGGGTTCGACATGAATTTCGAAATGTACCGCCATCCCTTCTTCCACATCTCCTACAGGTTGTAAATCTTGAACGATGTGTGGAGCATCGGCTGGACCCTCATCAATTGGAGCTTCTCCGCGAGGAGCGTGGAGGATCGCCTCTATCGCCTCAATTGCTTGCAAACCTGCGGGGAATAGTTTGCATTTGCTTGATATAGGGGGTCTAAACAAAGACTATTTATCCATGATCAGATTTTATTTAAATTTTGGTGTCCATAAAGGATTCCTAATCTGTTGCAAGTTACTCCAAAGTTCATGATCCGCGTTGTGCTGAGATTATGCAGCAGGGGACTACGAATTCGGACTTAATAATATGTGTACGTAAATACTTCTTAAGTTAGCTAATCTGGGCGCTCACTTTTAAATTTTCGTTTCACGTCTGAAGTTATACTAAATATCGCTCACGGAATCATCGTGAAATAACTTTTTCGTGCTACATTTGCCTGTAGATATTGAAATTAATCGACTCAGTCGAATAGAGTTTTCTGTGAGCCAAATCTGTACCGGAGACTACCGATCGCTTTACCGTTGTAACAATATTAAATATGCTTTTTAGCGGTCAAGGATAAAATATTGTCAGGCATCATTTTGATTGTATTCAGCTACTTAATAAAAGTAGACAAAGTTAGAGTTTGTAGACAGTGTAAAATGGCCGAAAATCATATGAATGATTCACAAAGTGGATCGAAATCAACTGGTAAACGTTGTTAACCGTTTTACCACTGTGCGTGTTTCACTTAACATAATCATTCTGTCATTCCCTGCTAAAGGCAAACAACACGAAAATAGTGAAGCTCAGCAAATGTGCGAAGCACAAAACGTAAGTCCTTACTTGGCTCACCGTGTAGATTACATTAAAACGCGTTTTTATGATGTGTATAACAGATGGGGTGCGAAATTAGGGATTAAATTTTTCCAGCCTACTCGACATGAAAATTTTTAAAAACTTTTGCTAGAACAAAATGTCTATTAGAAAAATGCTAGCGTTCAAAAATATTTAGAGTAATCTGTTACGTTTACCAGTAATCCTCTATCAGTTTCTGATTCTTTACTTCATTGAGTGGGTACAGTAAGATTATTTAAGTGAGTATTGACGCAGTTGAAAAGTAGTAAACATCGTTATAATTTGAAGCTAGCGTCTAACAGATACAGTTTGGTTAATATTTGGATGGCCGACACACACTGTATGCCTATGTCATGCTCGTTTCTCACACAATAGATACTACCTACTCTGTAAACTCACTCACCTTTCTCTTTGTCACCAGGCAACTGACTAGCCGCAATGATTGTCCCAGAAGCTTCACATTTCAGAGAAGCTGACTGACTCTGCGCCGCACCATATTCCGTAGTAACGTGGCATGTATACGATCCGGAATCCGTTGGCTGCGTGTAGTGAATTTTCAAACTTGCAACGCCCAGTTCCAACTTTCCCGTAATACGAGAACCTAATACAGGGATATTATTAGCGATTTATACATTGATACTCGATTCCCGTTAAAATTCTTGTTAAATGTCACTCATCAAAAATCTACACAAGCTGTTTAGTGGTCAAACCAAATCGGAATTAAAAAACGTGGAAAACTTCTTTGTGAACTAATTTGGAAGAATGATGTTTTCAAAACAGAAAATATGTTGAAGGACAAGCAATCCTTTACAAATAAGCAATTTTACTGTGAAATTCATTTTTAAGATGATTCTGTTCAAGTACAGATTGAAGATGCTGCACGTCCACTCACCGGTAGTGACAATTTCTCCATCTTTTCGCCATTCCACTGTGACACGATCACCGTTGCCACAATCGACGGGAACGAAGAAGACCAAAGGTTCATCTTCGTTAACTTCTACCGCAGCTGGCTCGATTGCCCCGGTAAATGTGGGCGGAATACCTTGACGTTCTTCTTCAGGATAACTACGATAGAAGGAACAATGTTTTGTTAGCACGTAAACATGATCGAAACCTCACACTCTGGAGATTAGTATTAAAGTTCTTAATTTCATAGAAACTGGCCAATCGATATTTAGCGCTAGACATGCGGAAATTAACGGGTAGAATCTATTTTCTATTCAATATCTTTCTTCTATGGATCGTCCTTTGACGTAACGGCCCGAAAAGGTTTTGGATCGATACAACGAATTTCGTAAAAATATTAGCTACTAAGGATCGAATATTTTACGAGCTCATAATCCTTTTGTTTGTTGTTGTAATGAATATGATATTCCACATCCTAGATTTTAGTGGGTCGATCTCAATTTCGATTGGACATTCGAGTCAATGAGGTACTCCTCAATCACTTAACGCAATCAGATGCAATCCAAAGAAATTCGAGTGCAATCGGGCAGAGCAGGTTTTGGGTAACGTTTCACTTCTGACAGAGAAGCTTCGTCAGATCAAGGATGATAGCCAGGACAGGAAACATGAATAAGTTGCACTCAACCAACCATCTCTGCTTCTAACTCGCCGCAAAACAGTCAATAGTAAACTTAGCGGGTATTACATCACATAGGCATGACCATGATGAGTGGTCGAATGGTCTACTACGGTGTATATGCACATTAATCTAATACAATTGAACATGGTCAAGTTCGGTTGACACTGTGGCCCACCTGAGTAAAAGTATATTACTAATGGGGCTAAGGTTAAAAAATCCTAAAGAAAAAGAAAAATTTTATTAACTAGTAGGTATAAGATGTACGTTTTCTATTTACGTTCTCATCGTTGCCGAGCGCCAAATTGTAGAAATTTGTCTCATCCATCTTATTGGCCGCAATTTCGATACACTACGCACATAGGTGTGCGCCATACATTTTAATACCCCGTCTTAACACTTTCACATTGATTGATATTCCCTCGAAACCCGGGTCTGTCTCTGGACACGTATTCTGCGTTATTCAACTCCTGGAATCTGCCCTATGTAAACAGCAAAACTGTCCTTACATTTGATTATGCAGATGCTGTTCTCAACGCTAGATAAATGAATCATATCATTGAGGTGTTTCAGAACCGAACGGATAGTTTTCCCTTGCTTACACGTAACGGTATGGACTCCTGGTTATGAGATTCTGATTATCGTTTCAGATATGATTTTTACATATCGTACGCAAACTGTATCCAGCGAAATTTTCACCGATGATTCTGATTGCTGTTTTTGCCACATCAATTGGCTTTTTACAAAACGTTTTTGATAAACGGGGTCTATGAGCCGTTTGCTCCCTTTGCCTGTTTTCGTTCTTTTTCGTCACTGCACAGGTGTTGTTTCTTATGGGAAATGGAACAAGCTATGAATCTGAAGATCAACCTTATATGAACGGAAGTGTATCATAGTAGTAATCAGGTGTAATACGGTTCCCGGTAATAATCGGGGCGGCCGCTTAGCACCCAGTTCTGTGGGTAAAATCTTATGAAGTGTATCGCTTTGCGTTAATGTGACTGTAGATGTGCAGCGTCCAATCAGCCTTAATGGCTTATTATGTATTTTATATATCAGAACTAATCTTCACTAAAGTAATCGCAACATTTTGTATGTTTAGACTAAAATCATGTCGACTAGATTGATTGGCATACCATAAAGTTGCTCATATTCAAATAACTGACTCGTTTTTTGCATATAATAAGTGCTATTAAGAGATGATGCGCAAAAGACTATTATTTGCTATTCTTTATTGTTTAAACTTTCAAAAATAACAGAAAAATTCCTTCAACATAATTGAGCTATACCTGATGACCGACAACTTGAATGTCTTGGTACTCAAAAGTTCTCACTTCAAGTATCACGACGAACAGTAGATTTCGTATGTCCATGTAGAAAATCTATTAAACCAGGCTCACACATTTACGGAAATGGTCGAGGTAGCGAAGTAAGCTAGACAGTGGCAGTGACCGTGCTTCTACAAAAACTGATGCATTTAGGTATGTGTGATCCACTCCTCTCGTGCTCGTGCGTCTATTTTTCTGATCGCCACGCATAAGTTAATGTAAATGAAGTGTTTTAAAATAAGCTTAAAACCACCAATGGAGTCTCACAAGGATCTGCGATAGGTTTGCTTCTTGTTCTGTTATATATATATTTACAATTTACCCCCACTCATAACATCAAAAATTATTCGGTCGGTGGGTGATGTTAAAATATAAAAGAAAATCAGTTTTGAAGCAGATTGTAAGAAACTGCAAAAGGATATAGACAACTGTCAGATTGGGCAGCTGTTAATGTTATTCCATTTAACATACGGAAAAGCTATACCTTGGCAAGAGTGTTTGTTGGACGTATCGATTGATAACTGAAATCTTGGCATGGAGCTCTGCGGGAAAGACCTTGGAGTATGACTTATTGGAAACCTGAATAGCACAGTTCACTACCAGACAGCCTAGCAGATTGAGAGTTATATTTCAAAGAATATTCGAAAGATTTTCGCTGGTAACTTTACTGGGGATAACGAACTTTTACCTTATCCTACGATGGTGTGCAGAATAGTCCTGGGAAACCTGGGCTGTCAGAATACATAAGATTTACCACAGAGAAATCAAAAATAGTGATGGGTTTTCTCAATGTTCCATGCAGTGAAAGAAATTGCGACGTCTGGCTCTATGTAACGTTGCCAAAAGGAGAATTCGGCGCTATATTATTATTAACTGTACTAGAGGGCCTACCGAAGAAGACACTTGTTCCGAGAGTGTGATGAGAAAGTGATACGCGGACATACATTATCCTTCTACATTTTTTTCGGGAATTCCCTATCTCGTAGTGTTTTCAATATTGAATCCTTGAATCTTTGAACATCATTTGGGATCATCACAGATGCAAAACAATCTAATTCCATCTTAAAGCCAATAGTAATGTGATAGTGATAAACAGCTCGGCTTTCGAGTGGCGAATCTTTGGTAAATGATGTTAACATGAGTGATAATGTGGTTCAATGGCTGACATTTATTACTCTTGCTAACATATTTCAGTGCCAATTGTATTATATAATATAGTTAACGAATATTAGAACATTGTCAGTACGAAAAATTCGAACCATATAAGATCAACAGTTACGAGATATGAATCAGTAGAGCTATTGTGTTTTCATTGATGGCTCCACAGGTTGAAAAAAACGAAACAGTTTATCGTATGCCGACAATATATGAATTTCATGGCAAAGTCAACAGTGAATTGTCATCCTATCTAATAATTTCATTCTTTTAATTTAATTAATCGTTCGATCGAAAATGAGGATATACAGTCTCCACTCAAGCGATGAATTACGTATTTTGCGAACCAATTCACTTACTAATTGTGTTCCTCGCCGAATTCTTCGAGTTGGCGCAAGTGATTGATTGACGCCTGATCCAGTATCGATTTAGTCACGATTCGTTCCTCCGGGATGCACCTACATTGGAAAACAAGCTTGGTGAAAAAAGCGATTATTCGTTTGCTTAGACGTTGAAAGTTCGCGTCATGACAGGTGTGATTGCAATAGTAGAATGTTCCCGTTTTTTGTGGATTACACCATGCACACGCAAACGGTGCGGAGTATGGAACACGCGATTCCCTGTTTTCAGTAAATCGCAAAATCCTCGATCGTGAAATGTAATAAAATGTTGCAACTTTAACAGTTACGATGGTTAATTTGGTAATCTTCAAATGATGCATATGAATCCGTGGAATGAATAAAACTTCCATAAAGTTCTTTGGTTAATTTCGATTAATATATTTTCTACGAGATATATATGACACATATCAAAATTACACATCTTGCTGTTATTGGAATGTTTAAAAATTTTCCAAACAGTTACTAGTGCTGCATTGCACCCATTGTGGGACTCAGCTTAGTCCCTGAATGGAAGCTAAATTTCAATTTGCAAATGAGGATTTATCCTCGAATTCGCAAAAATGTTACATGTTTCCGGTAATAAAGCGCATAATTTCAGGGAAAATGTGTGATTCGATAAATGAAGACTTTGCTTACATGCAGTCAAATACCGCTCATCGTTTGAATAATAATTAATACGAGTTTACTTTGTGGTATAACATGCGTTCTAGATTTGTAATTTGACCAAATATCAAACTGTGCTTTCAGCTATTGTGTTTCAGTTTTATGGCATATTCGCTCTTGAATTTAGGACAATAAATCGATGGTTTTTCTTGAGTTAATATTTACCTCAATTCGACAGGATGGCTTCGTTCCTCTCCGAGAGCGTTTGTAGCCACGCATACATACTGGCCGCTATCTTCACTCAGGCAATACCCAATCTCCATGACAACATAACCGCGGTCCACTATGGCGTTGAACCGGCTACCTGCAAAGCATAATAGGAGGCAAATCGTGAATACCATTATCAGAACACCATCACAATCTCAATATTAATACACCGCAGATACAAAAATATTCATTGTTAGGTGTTAAAATAATAATGGGAAATTTGCATTAAAAACATTTGTAATAAATATTTAATAAATTTAATAAACATTTAATCTGATGATTCTGCGAGAGATGTAGGGGTTCCTTGTTAGCTTTTCATCGTCATAAAACACCACCAAGTTTGTTTGTAGTAACTGTGTCGTATATTGTTTACTTTTTCGTGGGTGTCTGCAACATGCACGATAAAATGTTCCACAGCATATGAAACTAACCAGTTCCAACTTCTTCCCCGTTATGAAGCCATTTGACTTGTAACGTGGCATCGCTCGTCGGAACTAACTGCGCTTCCATTCGAACTGGCTGACCTTCCAGTACATCTGAACTACTGATCTCAGGTTGCTTCGCAAATTGTGGTACACTGGTTGGTTGATTTCGGCGGTCACGATCATATTCACGGGAGGGAGCTGCGCTGGCGGCTTCATAAGTGGCGGCCCATTGAGCATCCATTTGATCTTGGTTCGGTTCGACCTCTGCTTGAACTCTTGATAAACATATCAAGCAAAATGTCGATTAGTTTACTATATTCATTTGTGTGAACTCAGTTCAACACGTGAAAAATATTCGTGAATGATTTTATCGACATGATTGTTTTCATCGCTCAACTTGACAATGAAATTTTGTTTCGTTTATTGCCGATGCATAGTAGAAGTGGTTGGTCAGATTACCAAGTGTTCACAAACGTTTCACAATTTTCAGCGGCATTTTAAAGCACCAAACAAAAATTGTTATTTCACTCGCTTATCATGATATTTTTTGTTGGAAGGTGACCGAAATCCATTGAACCAGTTAAATTGGCCACGTCGCATCAGACAACATAATTTCACTAAATGGCAAGTTATTAAGATACTGCACTAATTTCCGAATACTTCGGGTGGTCATTTTACACTAATTATGGCTATAACACCATAACTATAGATTTTCGTTCGTTTTAAAGTACATACAACTATCCCGAGAAGTGAATTGTGCCTTCCAATATATTTTATTCAAGGTCCTAGGATGTGAAAGGGTTGCATATTAGCAGTGTTCCACAATGATTTTTCTCTCCAGCGTGTTGCTGTTATTAATATTAAGGAAGATTCGGGGGATGAAATTAATGTCTGCCGGGTGCTTTTTTACCGAATTCTACATTGAACGTCTATTGCGCTACGACGTTAGTCCACGGTGTATACCGGATGAATTTGTAGCTGGGGCGCTTCAAACAGTAAAGGGAAAAATTATAAGTAAACCAAGTTTGAACCAGTATGTCACTGTAGGATAAGGTTGGCACGAGCAACCAGTTCAATCACATGGGCCCACACACATCATGGGCGTGATGGAAATTGCTGAAAATATGGAGTTTTGTTAAAATAAGTGTTAGAAAATGTGTGATGTGACGTTACCCATCGATAGACGCAAATGTATGTCGTGATTAAGAATATCAATATGATTTAGACGGATATTTCATTATTTGAATGCTGAGGGACGAAACTAACTCTCATGTGGATGTTATCTAAATTTTTAATCCCCAGGTTTATTGCACTTGCTCAATAACTTTTATTCAAGCTCATTTGATCAAAAAGATTATTTTAAAGTTCATACTTTTATAAGGTGGAGAAATTCAGAGGCCATAATAGAGAAGAGAACACCCGTTACGATAACTTTTCTAACATGGAGTCAACAAAAAGGCTTTGTCAAACGTGTTGGCTACACACGCCATAAATTTGTTTATGGTGTCGTCGGATGATTGACTGCCGGACTACGATTTCCGTGTAAATTACATATGGTATAGCAAACCCAAAAATGTTAGGACTTCTCCTTTCCACTTCGTTTCATGATTGAACTGGTCAAAATTACACAATCATCTAATAAATAATGTTGGATTGTTTTTCAACTAACTAAGGGACCGTATAAATGAGCGTTTTATTGCTTATTTATGTGCCATTGTCCTAACAAAATAAGAGAAATCTCTAATAGCTGAATTAAAGTCGTTCAAGAATGCATTTTGCAGAATAATTTCAAGAATACGTTAAAAATTGCTTAACATATTCCACATTTGTGACTGCAAGAGGTTATTTCTTTCTTGCCAAATCACATAATCTTTCTTGCACCAGTGCTGAAAATATTATCTCCACGGCACCACAATTGAAAGACAATTTTATGTAGTAAACAGAGTTAAATGTTGAATGAATCGTAGCAGATGCGACTGTTCAGTTTTATAATTGTCAGCATTTTTGCTTGTGGTATTTGAAAGTTTCCTTCGTGGCGAGTTAATCTGTAGCGTGAGGTTCCACAAGCTTTAGAATACCATGCTTCTGCTCTTACTTACACTTTGGCAACTAAGTCTCTCAAAATATAGCTTAAAGTCATTAGATTCGAAATGGGGATCATATTTTATGCCTGTAGCTTAATTTGTGGACAAATTTTACGGATGAAGCTAATGTTTTAATTGTTTATTATTTATCACATTACGCCACAAACATTTTCTCGGCTCATAAGCAGATTCACGAGAAATGCGAAGATTTTGCGCCACTGAGTTGTATCAATTCACTTGAGATGTTTTAATTGTTCGCACATTCTACAAACTTGACGCAACATCACTGCTTGTGGAAGCTTAATACGAGTTGTTGCATACGGCTACTTCGCAGCTCATTCAAGTTTTATTGCTATCCCCGAGAAAAATGATGATGAACACTGAAAACGACAAGAGATTACTATGTACATTTTTTTGCCTTGAGTTCAGCGTTACGGGCGATGGATTCCTACTCTTAAGGAGTTGTTTTCAGTTAATGTCTGCAAAAAGTGTTTTAAAAAACAACACGACATCGACATAATCTACCACTTCGGTAGTGAGAATTGCTAAAATACATTCATACCCACAGCAAAGGTTATTTAAACAAACACAGTTGGGCCCGCCGAGTGTGTTTGTTATAGATGAGTCATTGATTCACTTCTGAGACAAACAATTGAAATAAATGTCAGTGGAAATTTGGGATTTCGTGCACCGTCTGTAAAGATAGTGTGTGATGACGCAACTTACCTAACCATTATGGGTTCCGTTTTCACCATTCCAAAATTGTTTACCACAACGCAGGTGTACATTCCAGTGTCTTCTGGAAACGTGTAGATTACATCCAGACAAACAAGGCCTCTTTCGTTTGTTGTATTGAAGCGTGACCCTGAAACATAAAACGCAGTTATCAGCATTATCTCTAAATTCCCTGATGATAAATTTTGATATATGAAATACGTAATATATAAAGAATCCGAAATTCTCAATAATACACAAAATAAGTTCAACAATAACAATAACAATTTAATGAAAAGGATGTATAAGATAACACGTGGTTGAGATAGAGTGATTAAATCTTTTGCAAATTTTATTAAACAGTCGTTCCAAACTTTCTTTGGATATAATTGTAGTCTATGTAGTGCTTGCCTGTTACAGGGTTTGAATGACCTCTAATTTATTGAACAATACATGATCTTTCAACTCATGTGCCAATTGTCAATTTCAAATGACTCGCAAGAGCAAAAAGAAATTGCTTTGAATGCGACCATTGGTGGTTAAACTTCGCATACCGTGTTTACATTATTGTCCGACCCTACATCCAACGCTTAAACGTTTATTGATTGAGCGATTATGATGACACAACATGTTTGAAAAAGATTTTTGGGAATTAAGCGTTGTATTCTGACCGATGGAGAATATGGATGGGACACATCTCTATTGTTGTATAGATATCATTCGATAAATAGAATACTATTACCAGTTCTTCAAAGCCATCCGTAACAGGTCTATAGAATTTTTCTACGAATTTTTCAATGTTATTTACCTATCAAATGTAAGACATGGTTGAGCGATTGTCGGTTAACTTGTCATTGATTCCACCACGATAAAATTGCTGGTTTAAAAGTTTCGGCCGTAGTGGCTTTGAACCAGAAGCCCGAGGACCATGTTTTACTGAGGTGAATTTTTAATTTGGTGTGCAAAGTAGCAAATTAGTAGGGAAAATTCGATCGATTTATTTCCTGGTTCGTAGTATATAATTATGTTCAACGAAATTTTTTACACTCCAGTTGATGCTCATGAGCAAAGCAGTATCGAGGATTGACGCGGAAACCAAAATAAGTACTAATCCTGAAATTCAATGTTTTATGAGGTCTCGTTTGCATCATATCGGCCTTAATACATTTTCAACGATGTTACTCGGCACTGAACGGAAGGTCTGCCCATGAATTCCAATAAAAATTCACTTTTCAATAGAAACGACAAGTTATTTATTTGCAAGTAGGTTAGTGGACTCACCGGCGCTCAATGGCTGCTGATCTTTGAACCATTGTATCTGTAAGTCCCCCGGTGGATCCACGCGGAACTCCAAATGTACAGGATCTCCCTCGGGTACCTCAGTAATCCCATCCACTGGACTCAGTATCTGCGGAGCCGAACCAGCAGCCCCACTGCCAGTAAACTGATTTGAAGGCATCGTTAACGCTGACATCGGCGAAAGCGGTTCGAAACTGCCGTCCGACTTAACCAAACTCGGTTAAATGTCACCCAACGAAAGATCTTGCCTAATGGCAACCCACATCGATTGAACACGCACCGTTCGGCAAACACATTGGGATGCGCCAGCGGCACACGAACACACACACACGCACGCACACACAAGTGAACACTATGGAACAATGTTGCAGGCATCCTTGTCCGATTGCTGGTTTTTCTTTTTGTGTTCGATTTGGAAAGTTGTCTGTGTGGGCGTTTCACCGTGCATACATTGGGCACAGTTGGGATCTGCCAGACTGTAAAACATGTGGTATGGGACCGCGCGACCGGAGCAGACAATATACGTGAATCACGCAGACAAAAGCGAACCCTCAAATGTAATATTGATTTCCATGTTAGTTCAGTGGATGAGTAATATGGAATGTGATTGGTAGATTGATGCCCTCTAAATAAGGATAATAAAGCCTAAATGTGTTGTAGATTGACTGGGAGAGAAATTAACTTATTTTTCTTGTTCCATTGCTAATAAGTACTGAAGTTCCACTGTTTGGAACAGCATGTATATTGGTACAATTATTAATTCAAACGAATCCCATTGATAACTTGTTGGTCATGCTATTATTTAGCTCCATTAGCGGACACACAAAGGAGAACAGTTCTAGCATTGATATTCGAAAAATACGCATCTTGTTTGGCAAAATATTTTTCAAATTTTTACATGGATAGCATTTTAACAAGGAGAACTTCGCTTTGTATATAAGGTTCATAAACTTGATGTCTGTGTAGCTATCTCTGTTGAATACACGTATTACATTACGGTAGGTTTTTACCAGATTAAATTAAATTATTTTGTACGTGATTCTAATGCCATTTTGTTGGTTTTTAGCACACCAGTCTTCACTGTGTAATAAAAAGTAAGGTGAGTTCAGGCTATTTCTGTCTTTACGCGCGATAAGATATTGATATCACCTGCGAAATCCAAGTCCTCAAGTTGTCTGGTGGATCTTATCCTCCTCAAAATCTAAATAAGCAACGCTAATAGGAGCATATTTGTAATCAATTCGATTGGATTTCGTTAAATTTTCCAAAATATATTCTTTCCGCGACCTTCAAAACTCGCGAAAATGTTAGTTGCACACAATCGGGAAATAAATTCTTGTGGTTCAAAATGAAGCTATATTAAGTTAGATATAATTAACTTTTATTATTGATTCGTTCTGACGCACGGAATTTTTGGTTCAATTCAAGTTTGGCCGCCATGTTTGGTCAAATGAGGGAATATAAGGACAAAAGGAAACACCAATTCATGTATATCTGACATTTTACTAGAACCAATATTTGCTATTGTGACTGCTTGATTCACCAAAGTTAGTGTCGCATTGCTACGTCAAGGCAGCATGTGCAGCTTTCGTGATAAGGATAACGTTTTCTATTAACCAACTCAGCACACCTCAGGAAAATGTGCTGACTTGATGTGTATGGTTTCTTTGCGTACACACTGATATAGCTAACGCGCTTCTTGTTTGTTAACAAAAAGTCTATGTCAATCTGGATGAATATACAGTCCAATTGGGAGGAAAAAATCTGCCCGGCAATGTTCACCGCGAGATGAATTACCATGTTGTTCATTATCGATACTTTGGTGTTGGCGTGATGTCCGTTTAACAACCTACCGTAGCACTTGTGATTCTTAGGATACTTTCGGTTGATGTCAAATGGGGATCTACGTAGCAAGCGTAGAATCTTCTCGTGCTCGAAACCTTTTCACATCTGTATACTTTCCGATGCGGTTGCGAACACCACAGGGATACAAATTAAGTGGCCGATTTGGACCGATGCAGAGTTTCATTTTGATAGCCGTATAACACTCATTCCAATTTGAAGCTGACGATTCCCATTATAGTTCCGGATTAAGTGGTCAAAAGTAAGTTATTCTTAACACTGACAAATCCTTTCTCTTGAAAACGAATTTGTAGCGCAAGTTGAGTCTATGAAAGGTCGACTTTCTAAATTGAATTCCCGAGTGGTATATTATTTAAATACTGTTTGTGTTCATGCTACAACTGTGAGCGTTGCTGTCAAAATAGAGCTGAAATGGGTTCATCCACAATATTGTCAACATGGTTTGAATGTTTCGAAAATGAAAAGCATTCTGCTTCCTGTCGTGCTCTGCACGCAACCGCGTCCTTAATGATTACTAGTTTTTCTCACTGTTGAGGAGAGTTTGTTTGTCACATTAATCCAGTGAGCCTAAAATTCTCACGGTAAACGTTGAGGTATGTTTTATATAATGAGTGGTTAATCTTGTCGTGTTCATGTTGCCACCAGTAGGCTTAACATTTGTTGCAAACGATGAAACTTTTAGCGTTACCATTTTTATATAGACAAGTTTAAATAAATGTTTATCGTAATCTCTTCGGAGTTCATAATTCCTGTAATGTATCCTCAAACTTTTACATAGCGTTCTGACGCAACTTTGATTGTGGGTCACAAGGTGCATGGTTTTGAAGTCCAAAGCTTAATCTACGTATGCGCGTGTATAAAATTATCTCCACGTTCTCCACGTTCAACTCTCAAGAGCGGGGCCTTCAAATCGGCCGTTCACAACATCTGCAATCGATTAGAATATGTTTGGGACCGATTGTGTGTACAAAATGCAACGAAATATGAGTGCAATCGGTTAGAGCAGTTTTGGGTAACGTTTCGATTATGACGCAGAAGCTTCGTCACACCAAGGGTGATAGTCAGGACAGGGAACATGACTGAGTGGTACTCAACCCCCACACCACTGATTTGAACTTACCACTAAACAGCGGTAAAACGTTACCCAAAACTGCTCAAACCGATTGCACTGTAAAGTTATCTGTTTCTAACCTCATCCTGTTTTCGTATTAACGAAGGACAGATTTTGACGCGCATATTTTAAAACAATTACGCGATACAGAGTTTTACAGTGAAAATTATGAAATAAAAAAGTTCGGCTACGGCATCTGGCAAAAACACAATCATATATCGAAGCAATCTCTGAAAAAGAAAAGGAAACATCGTGCAGGCTGACAAGTCGCGATTTGACGACGTCAGGCTGTTTCAAGAATGCCAATTCCATGTATTTTAACGTATAATATTTGTTACTTATGTTCAAAGTATGCTGAAATTTCACAACTGCTCACTTAAAAAAGTCCACTGCAAACCGGCGTCGCTATGTTTCAAGAAACTGGCTTAATGCTGCAATTGACAATGAGTTGTTTTCTATTGAAGTTTTCTGCTGCTTTCGACTTGACCGGACTTGTTTTTTGGCAAATCGTGGTGGCGGAGTTAATAATTAGATTCAAAGCGACCAGTGTTTTGTAGCAAACAGATTTTTACTTTTGATTAGCCTGATATATATTCCCTAGCCGTCGATTGTAAACCTCATCATCTTTCAAATTTCCAATTCCCTATTTTGAGAAATACTTATGTCGTCCCCAATTGTCAATCTGACACTTTTCATGCTTTCATTGATGAACTCCTCATAAAACTTACTCCTTTTAAAATTTGTTTGCTTCTAATTGTTAGTGCCCGCAAAAATTCCAATTTACATATGTTTTCTCTCTTGTCTCTCAAATATATTTTTTTCATTTTTCAACAAGTTTTGATCGTGTCTGGATTGCGCTTTCAACACGGCACCTAAAATGTTTCATGCTCGCAAGTTTGCTCCCATCGGTAATTCGGACCACTGTGTTATCACCCTAAAATTTATGGAGGTAGTGAGCACAAATATCTAAGCCGCAGCTACGGCAGAAAGGTGACTACCATAGCCTGTGAACATGACAATATTTTAACCCTCAGAGACATGCTTGATATCAGAGATTTCGAAATTTTTTTATGAACAGGATGTCTCCAAAGAATGTGATTTTGTAACATCCCATCTCAATTTTTGCTTTGACATTTGCTTTTCAAAAGAAAATACTTTTGTTAGTCCTTATCGTTTAACTTCCGCCCACCTAAACCGTCTACGCAGACTAAATGAGAAAGCCTTCAAAAATATGATCTAAATGCTGTTGCGCAACTTTCCCAGTCAATTAAGCTTGAAATTAGACATTTCAAGAACGTGTATACGAATACAATTCTTCGCACCAAAGACAGTAGTCACTTTTGGCGTGCGCGTGCAGAGTATTGGAAAAGACAATGAGGAATGTGCATCTATTTCCGACATCAATTCCTTAAATGAATCTTTCGTACCTAAACTAACTTATAATGACGGTCAACAGAACTTCTTTCTCCCCTTATCTTGTTTTTTCCAATTCATACTTCACCAACGTAACTGTGGTCTTTGCTGCATTGTCGTTTGTCTTACGCTCTAAGGCTGCAGGACCAGATAAACTCTCATCCATTGTATGAAAGGAATGCGCTGGTGTACTTTCGGTACCTATCCCATCCATTTCAATCGTTGCATGGAAACAGAAATTATGCCTGACTTTTGGTAATCTGTCTGTATAATCCCGATTACTAAGAAAGATCCTGGTAATTACCACCGGTTGTCATTCTATACACTTCGCCTCCGTTCTCTCTAATTTCCAACCAACCAAATTCAACTCTTTGTTTTTTTCTTGCTTCGTTCTAAACCTCTTCTACGCATCCCTTGCTTCATAGTAAAGGATTTTCTGCTGATCAGAACAGGTATTGAGGTTATGTCCAAATTGAGATGTTTCCGCGGATTTAATTCGTGACACTATTGTCGCTCGTCACTTCCGGGAATGCAATAGATTGATCGAAGACATTTCTTCCGATAGTTCACATCCACTGAACAAGAATATTGTTGGCTGCAAATATTTTTCCACGCGAAGCCAATATTTTATTCATTATTCACGAACTAATAAATTCAGAAACTCTTTTTTTCTTTACCTGGCTCGATACATGGTTGTTTCAAAGTTGCAGATGCGCCTGACAATTTGATAACTGATATTGAGTTCTCCTCGTTAATTTTCTAACTTTATTTTCTAATTTCATTCGCATACCTGTCTAGGCCTAGGTAATCTGACAATATTTTGGCCCTCGTAGAGCATTTATTGTGCGACACTGCCTAGATCAGGCTTGTGTGATTTTATACATTTCACTTTTTATTTGCTTTGAGGAGAAATTATTTGAATTACTGAGAAATAGTGTACACCAATAAAGTCGTCATCATCATCATCCTCATCCTCATCTTCTTCTCCTTCGTCTTTAAGTTTGTTCTTCGCACTATCAGTGAAAATGCAATTAAGCATCTTCTTAATTCTGCTGTTTCATGATCACGAACGTATCATCCAAGTAGCGGACTCAGGGTTTAGGTTGTATCGGGGGTAATGCGATACATTCAAGTTTTTGCATTACAGATTTAGCCAGCAACCCAGAGAATGGCAATAGCATGCGTGGTTTCTTTAGTTTGATTGAACAAACGACCGTTGAAATTTAATTACGTCTGCAAACATAGTTCCAATAACTGGTGTATGTTTTAAACAAAGTGTGACTTGGAAACAACTTTTAAATACAACAAACCGCGGTGTTCAACTATGGATCTGACAAGGTTGTATCTGAGTTATGTGGCGTCCTTGCTAAGTCGAGGATGTTTGTAGAGTCAATTTTCGTAAAAGAGCGCACACGTCAAAGTTAAAATTAATGTCATATTCACATGATACGGTCTTCAGCGACTGAC
This sequence comes from Atriophallophorus winterbourni, assembly GCA_013407085.1. NCBI lineage: Eukaryota > Metazoa > Platyhelminthes > Trematoda > Plagiorchiida > Microphallidae > Atriophallophorus > Atriophallophorus winterbourni. The sequence goes on along the minus strand of JACCGJ010025706.1, from coordinate 8,241 downwards.
GAGCTCAAAAAAGTGTTGAATGGAATAATTCGTATCACCAACCAGCAGTTCCATTAATTGATTATGGTGCTCAGCTTGTTTGTGTGCTAGAGATCCAATAACGTCAACAATGGCCCTGAATAGAGACTCCCAGGTTATGTACCGACGGTTTTTCAATGAACCACGGAGTCTGAGCAGATTTCGGTTTAGCATTTAACCATAATCACTGACAATGTTCGTACTCATAACTTTGAATAGACGAAACTTTCGTATGAGGAACAAAACGTGAATAAAATCTGCTACAGCCAAATCATTGAAAACTTCATTTTAATGTAAACTTCCGCATTTGCATGAATTTCCATAGCACAAACATTCATTCATTCAAGAAAAAACTATTCTCGACAACATCATTAGAACTGAAGGAACAACTAGGAAAAATTCGCACCGTTAATTAAACGAAGTTGCGGATGGCTCTTTACATCGGAACATTGAATATTGTCACGTGATAGTGGAGGTTAAAACCACCACATCGACGTTTACTCTTAAAATGTCTTATATCTGTAGAAATAGTTACACGATGAGCGCTAATCACGAGCTTTTGAATGATATACAGATATCTACCCTCCAAAACAAAACAAGAACAAGAAGCGCCGAAGATTTTGACGATGACAATTTCAAATTTTCATATTTCGGGTTTCGGAATGATTGCATTCGAACGGTTAGTGCGACAACGTCTGAAGTATGAGAAGATGGACAACGTCAGCTGCAATCGAACGATATGCAATTAGTCAAGTCGGTCAAACAAGCCATGCGTGGCGAGGGCTTGAACTGTACCGGTTGGTACGAAATCGACTGACTAATGAGATCGAAGTGACAACCCTGACAGACAGGTTTGTCTAGCCTATATAAGCTTCTGCGTAATAAACGCCTATGTGGGAATCGTGGGTGGACGCTATTAGCACTGGACGGGTTGACCTTATGGTAGAAGCGAGACACGATCGATGTGCGTGTGCGCGGGGGAACGTGGTTATTGTTGGATCGATGGCCCCAACATGTGATAATTGGCCAGGTGTGCCACTTGCTGACCTGAAATGACCTGACGCAGTGATTTCCGGCCTCTCTCACCTCACTCGCTACAATATCACTCATGAACAAGCATGGACGCTATGGTCTAGCTTTCGTTGTTGCATGCTGTAAAACATGCGCTAAATCGGACCATATTTAGATGTGCCATCTCCCCCGGCACAGCCAATCCATTTGTAAAAACTCAGCAGAACAGGAATAAGATATATATATATATATATATATATATATGTGTGTGTGTGTGTATATATATATATATATGTGTGTGTGTGTCAAATATTGTTACACATTTTCCCTTTGCAGCATTATAAGATTTGATCATTTATATATTGTGAATTTTATGAGGATCATTATTTATCTTTGATGAGAACACCGCAAACTAGAACTAGAAAACGAAATATAATTTTCAACACATTCGCCATCCAAGAATGATAAGCACTTCAACTTCACTTAATTGGCTGGAGATTGAATGATAATTTCAATCATTTTTTTCGATATATCTTCGCGTACAACGTTTGCAGAAAATGTTTCGACATTTTATAATGAAAAATATCACAATCACCTACGTTTCAATCTTTATTGAACCAAATTCGATTGTAATTAAGTGTATTTTTATTCGATTCCAGTGCAAATAGATAATGTCATCGCAAACTAGGATCCTGCGTTGATGCACCCAAGTAAGCGTCCACGACAAAAACGTTCGAATTTTATCGGAAATTTTTAGCTATTAATAGCAACGTTTCGATCTAGTTGTAATTAACGAGCGAATCAATGTGGATCGGACTTCATACCGTTAAATTTTATTGCGTGCAAGTTCAACTTGTCACAGTTGGTTAAAAGCTTATTCAAACGAGAATTCTTGTTTGAATTCTGAATAAATTACGGACGCCACGATGGTCAGTATACCCGAAAAATGACACGAAACTTTGTGAGCTCAATCTAACTCCGTGAATATCACCGATCTAACAAATTATACGTAAAATGTATGAACTGAAATCAACACTGGATTGATCTTTGTAAACGGAGGTGCAGAGACGCGATTTGATAAAGCTGCAAGAAGGTAAACACGAACCCGTTAGAAATTCGTGTGTGTAAAGGCAGAAATGAACATATATATTATTTACATAAGGATGAGTTTGAACAGGGCCTTGAATATGAAAAACCTTGTCTACTACCAACCGCTGTGTCTTAATATGCCCATATTTTGTCTTTTTTTTAATAGTGAGAATGATTTCTGTGAACCGTGACATTTATGTTCAAGTGCATGGAATGAACGCAACAAAAAATATAACGGATTGAAAATAAACTCATTTTGCCCTTGATTAGACCGATCAAGCCGAACATGATACTAAAATGGAGGGTGACAGACGCGAGCAACTACGACTCACCATCACATATTCAGTACGCAAAGTAACTCTAAAAGTATGTAACCATGTCCTCAACCCGTGTGTCGCACAGTTTTGTATAAATCTAGTAGTGCAGGAGTAATACACTGGAGGTTTTTTCTATTCTAAAACGTAAATCCTGTTTTCTAAGAAATATGTCCACTGATGTCATGAAAATATCTTTGAACACAAGTGGTATGAGCAATTACTGAGCAACGTTTCGCTTCTAACACAAATGCTTCACTAGACCAAGGGCATTAGTCAAAACCACAGTTTTAAGGCTCACTAAAACTAATGTTACTGTCACCACCTGTTGTCGGCAGACATTCAGAAATCGATTGTGTCGTATAACTACTTGCGCTGTAAACAACACACCATATTGTTCTTCTGATTAATGTTCGGTGCTTAAACGTATTATAAAATACCCCTTTTAATCTATATGTTTCCTGATACCCGAACATTTTATATGCTTTTATATGCGTTTGTCATATTTCAGTATCTGACATGTCGATCACTTTTTACCGTAAAATAACTGAATTTTGGAATCCATATCCTTGCTGTGAAGGTTTGAGAGTTATGTAGCAAAATTGCATTCCATTGAAAAGTATAGTACTGATCTAATCAAGAAATTGTTTTTTCATTGTTTTCATTAGTTTCATTTTAAAGCAACCTAGATTCGTGCACCCTTTTTTGCGATCAGTTATACAATACATTTTACTGAAAAAGTATTAGTCTGATAAAATGTTTCGTTGGATAACAAACTGATTGATTTATTCAAGGTAGGGGGCTGAGGTTTGCTTGCCATAATTAAATTCACCTTATTTATATTCTCTGCAGAGACACGTGTAGGCGGTAAATTTCATACAACACTGTGCACAATGTGCAGTTTTGGAGTCCTGCTGATGAGTTTTCCGTATTTATTCTCGATAGCCCCTGTATTTTTCACGGAAATGATTTGCGCTCCTTCACTCTAGTAGTCTATTGTTGATAGGGACCAATGAGCGAAACAATTGAAACATTGGTGGCGAAAATGATTTAATTCAAAGTAATTCAAAGTCCAAAGTAATTCAAAGTTTTAATGGTCCAAAAAGCAAATACTTTACAGTAACCACAAATTAAAAATATAGGGTATTCATAAAAAACAACACAAATGTTTTGTACATATGGAAATTCAGCACGAGTATTCGGGTGCAAGCTTGGGTTAGGTCAACATATACTTGTCAAGTTCAGCCTCTATAATATACAAAACAGGTGGTCAATAATTTGGTTCCATCTAATTTAATTTTAATGTATTCCTAATATGTCATGTTTCTTTCCTGTATCACAACGTGTGCGGAATTCAATTAATCATATAAAAGGGTGACATTTGCGATTCAGTTTTGACATTTTAGTAGATAATATTGATTATGCGATAAAAATATTTCAGCCATTGACATTCATCAATAGCTTTTGGTGGAAATGAACATTTTAGCAATCGCGCTTTCAAAGTTGAGTCTTCCAAAGTAAGTTCGGTTTAACTTATTCCGAATTCCTCGGTTCTAAGGTCACCGCTCTTATTATGATCACAACCGAAAAAACATCAGATGTTCACTTATAAAATTAAGGAAAATACTTGTGACTCGAAAACTAGATGTTTAGCTAACGGTGTTCGTCAAGCTGACGTTTCGTCAAGTGGATATCATCAGAAAAATACCCCTTAGAAACGATCGCGTTTACCTGGGAAAGAATTGTCCCTAATTTACGATTCACAATTACTGTTTATGTTACAAAGGGGATAAGTGTCTCGAGGCATTCGGTATTTGCCTTAAAATCATTGATGCGTATGTACCGTTAAGCCAACTTTAGACTCATAGATGAATGCATAATTCGTCAGAAATTATGGTGTTTCAGCTCTGTTGACCCTGATGTATACCGAGATACTACAATTTAAAATCAACATATAATTATGTGATTTTTAATAATATCCACATTTTCACGCTTTTTATCACATGCCTACGTATCATGTTGAGACAATAGGAGCAGGATCCACATGCCTTCAAATAACAGAAAAGCAGCAAACCATTTTTTAAATTTGAAGCTAATATTTGTCTTGTTTCGTACACCAAAATTTGTGTTTTTCATTGTGATAACTTACGGAAAACTTTTGGCTGAAAAGTGTTGGTCGGTTCCTCTTAGGATTTATGTAATTTACTCAAGTATGAAAAACACATCAAATGCCATGCACATGAATCATGCATACGTTTTTCCGATCCCTCAGTCTTTGGTCAAATCCATTCACTGAAACAATAACAACATTGTAGTTGAACGACCGCCGGTGTCAAGCATCTAGAGATCTCACATCTAGCACAATGTTCATCATTCTCTATGAATGATCGACATTATTTATGAATGTGCGGTGCACAAAATCTAAACACATTTGTTGTGAGTTTGTTTAAGTGAATGCAGTCGGGAATCACGGAATCTTCCCAATGCTTCTTGTTCGTTACTTTCACGAGCTTGTTACTTAAGCATGCACCTGTTGGGTAATGAAACGCGTGTTACGTAATTTTTAGAGAAAAACCAAGATTAAACTTTTATGGTATAAAAAACAAATAGCTATAAAACACCACATTAAATTCTTATAGAATTTCAATGATTTGGACTTCCGAATTTCGATCTAGGCGGTCCGGAAAAGAAGTCTCCATAAGAAATAGGGAGGTTGAATGTTGATGGTAAATGTGGGTTGAAAAATTGTTTTCTAAGAGCTTGTCTATATCGGAATCAATCAGCAAAACAAATCCCAACACTGGGTTATACATTGTAAAGCTATCAAAGTTGTGGTTGTGAAGAGTTGACGAAAATTTCCGACGAAATTTAATGCAGGTTATCGCATTAAGAAGGTAAGTTTATCACTGCTTGTCGTGAGAAAGGAACAAATTTAAATACCTGTTTAATTGCGTAAACACAGCCGGATTATACTATGGCTTATTGTTAGAACATCCCGAACGCATAATCGCACTAGGATGTCAGATCCTAGACTAAAATTTCGCGGATCAAAAATTAGGTTATGTAACGCAATGCCCTTAGTGACCAAGCATGCACTGTATAGTGAAGGATTAAGTGCATAAGTTTACTAGAAGCGAGGGAAACTTCGAAAATGCGGTTAAACCGGGTACAGTGCATGCATGAATATGGAGGCCTTAGCGATGCAGACTATTTTCCAGACTTCTACTTACCAAAATCTCTCTCTATACAACCTTAACCCAGTGTTCCGCTGCTAAGCAAGCTGTAGTGAAGGCAGGTTTTTTCACCCTGTGATGTTTTATTCTTGTGAATATAAAAAGCCAGCTTTTTCCTAACTGATCCACAATGCGGTTAATTTATTTCTGCTTCTGACAAACAATGAACAGCATAATTACTTAGAAACACTCGTTGTAAAGATAATTTCTGAGCATGATGATCGAATAACAATTATACTATATAAGTCAAACATGGGGAGCTATGAATTTACATTATTATTAATCATATTATACAGACACCCTGTGAAAAATTTGTACATATAAATGAGGATGTTCAATTACTATTACTACTGTTTAATGGAAACATTTGGATTATTTATCTAGTTCAAAAATAATTTAAATGAACTACAGTGACATAAAAATTCAAACATTGCTTACCATTCCTCTACTTTATCGAAGAATGTGTTACTGAACGTATTATCATTATTTGATGATTGTAAACAGCACGAAACCGATCATGGGGTGTTTGTAATGGAAATACGTGCAAATGAGGATTTTTGTTTCAAGCCCATGGGTGTATTCACATGTGTGTGGGCACATGTAATTGAACAGGTTTGTCGTATTGAATTCATCCAACAGTGGCATACAAGCACATATGTTTACCATGTTAAAATTTATGCGGATCCAGATCACACTGTCCTTGCCTGATTAGTGCAAACAGATCTAAATCATTTGTGGGGTTTGTGTGATCGAAATGAATTTTAATACAGATTTCTTACATGGCCATATGTCTAACCCGATTCACATGTGCATAGGCACATGTATTTGAACATATTAGTCGTAACAGCCTTATCCAAAAGTCTTACGAGTTCAACACTTGTTAATCATTTCCCTACTGTTTCGAGCACACACATATTGATCGGACTGTCCCCACCTGATGAGTGCCAACAGCACGAAACCGTGTGGTGTTATACGTGAATGGACTCATGGGGCTTCAAACATAAGTGTATTTAAAAATGTGGTAAAACAGGTTTGTGAATCGCGGCACGTTCTCGTTACGATGAATGACGCTCAAAAACTAGGTGTACACTAACGATAAATTCAGCTTCATTTGATTTCTACTAGGTGACAAATTTCTACTCGCACATTACTTTCTACTTAGTGGTTAAACCATTCAAAAATCAGCAGATTATCCATCAAATTTGTAATTGGAATTAGACATTACTTGTAAGTAGATTTAAGGTTCAAAATATTGTCAAAAATCCGTGAGTGAGTTTCGCCTATTTTAATTGAACCATTGAAAATTCTACTCTTATATTATCCATAACATTTTCCATTTTACGTTAGCAACTATCCTTAATGGAAGGTTGTTAGTATGATCACCATAACAACCACAGAAACATCACATGAATGAAATTGGATGTATGAATTTCTACAGTAGAGTTATGACATTTAATAAATTCTTTAGCCTGTTCCGATAACCTGTGTTTTCTTTTGAACATTCCCGACTGATCCTAATAGTTTAAATTTAAATTTCTTTTTAAAGTATATTGCCAATATTTGTATGATAATGAAAGCGCATTTCATTACACTCTTTCTGGCGGTTTTCTCGATCTTCATCCTGTTAATATACTCTGACGTCAATCTAAACTGAATAACAGTGACAGATTTAGTTCCTATAAAACATCCGTATTATTTTCGTTTTAATGAAATGTTACTTCTATGTGTTCTAACTCCATCTTGTTTCTTCTTTACTACAAAACGCGTCGTGCAGACCCAAAAGCAAATGACAAAGTAGATCGATCATCTTCCGAATTGATATATGGCGTGATGCAATCACGCAGAGTAGCGAACTGTCGTCATGGTAACTTGGGTAAATACTTGTGGAACATGCGGGCAACGACCAATTTGAAGCAACATGTACAATGCCACCGGATCAAATATTCAACTCATGCAGACAGGAAAATTAATTTTAAAATATATGTGGTAACGCGATGAAAAAATTAAATAAATAATGCATTAACATTAAATTTAGTTAGTCCGTTCAGTATTTGACCGCTTACAATAGTTTGCAAAATATTGAGCAGTACATGCTTATCTGGATGAATACCATCTGCGTTAACATAATGTAACGAAAATGGTAGCTCTTGAGCGATTCATTCGAACATCATTTACAAACTAACGTGAGCTACATTTCGTTGCTGAAATGGGTGATATCGTCAGAAAAAACGGCAATGTACAGCATTGTTTGGTTTATTTCCTGGTTGTTTTGTGTGGCCTTAAAATTAAACGTGCCTAAACGTTTTTCCAGGCATCACGAAACAAATTTGTTTTAGAAACGTTGTGACATCGATGTAAACGAACGATATTACACACCCTCTCAAGCTTCAAATGCTATGCATTATTTATTTCGAACTCTGTACATTTTACTGGGCAGTTGAGAGAATATTAAAATGAAAACAGAAACAACAAGAAGCGCTTGTATGCCACTGTTGGATAAGGCTAGTAGGACGACTGTTTCAAGCGCATGCGGATCCTGATCTTACTGTCCCTACCTGATGAGTGCAAACAGAAGG
>JACCGJ010025705.1:0-14335 GCA_013407085.1 Atriophallophorus winterbourni | reverse complement strand
TCCGGGGGAAATTGTTGCTCTGTAGCTCTATTCGCTGCGGGAAATTCATCAACAGGCTTACTAGGTGGATTCATAGTTTGAGGCTGCTCATTACATTTTGGCTCGTGATTCGTTGCATCGGGTGCCGAAAAACGCAGGTTGGCCCAGTCCATTGATGGGAGGCATTGCTGTTGCGATGAATCATGACCAGCGTTGTTAAACGACGTCGGTGGCGGTACGTGTTGGATTCTATCGCGATCATGATGCACATGCTGATAATCCATTGGCTTCGGTGTAATATGTTGCTCCGGGAAGCGATTGTTCTCGTCTACACGTTGATTGTGGTGTAAGTAGTCCCAGCGTGTTTCATGAAATTCTGGATGATAAGAGCTTGCGTTTGTTGGGGTAGGTGGTCTAACACATTTGTCGCGTTGTACTTGGCATTCAAATGTGGGTTGATATGGGTGAAATTCGTTCGCAATGGGTTGTTCTTGCACGCTTGGTTTGGTTTCTAAGTAAAAATCACCCAAGTACTGTTTGAATGGGAAAACAAAAAACAAATCAAATTATTCGTTGAAAATAATAGTTTGTCTGATTCCCTAATGTTTCGTTATTTGGAATTTTGAGCTTTGTCGAATTTGTGCTGTTACTATGTAAAACTACGTGTAAAATTATATCACAAACGTGGTAACCAAACGAAAATATACAATACATGCGTTAAACAGAAGTTGTCTTCGATCTATTAGTAGAATGTGGACTGTAAATGCTAAGATTTTTTGGTAGAGTAATTGTTTACACACACTAAATTGAATCAAAGCGAAATGGATGTCATTGTAACAATTACTGACAAATTATTTTGCGTATTGGTAAATGAATAATTAAACTGTGAAATGATCGATCAAATTCAATTCAGTATCACGTTGTAATTACTTTAAAATATCCCGGTAACACGCATGCAATCATTCTGAGCAGAATTATTTTTTACGGATTTCGGCTTAATGGTGATTTTGAAGCGCTGAAGCGACCGAGGACAACAATCACGTACTTGTATTAATTCAGGTTTTGGAATGATTGTTTAAGAATGGTTCGAATGACAACATTCTCGTAAGCATAAGCAGATGGAAAATATCCGACCGATATGCAATTTGTAATGGTCGGTCAAATCAGCCCAGCGTGGTTAGGGTTTAAACCGTACCGGTTGGCACGAAATCTATTGACAAATCAGATTGCAGTAACAAGCAAGACTGGCGTGGTTTAGGTCAGTGATTTGCCTGTATGAGATGGGCTCACTGAACCTGATCTTACTGTCTCCACCTGACGATGGCAAACAGCCTGAAACCGGTAGTGGTGTGTAAGGGATGTGGGTGTGAGCACCACAATACTTTGGAGATGGGCGCGTGTTTTGTTCTTGGTCGTTTGATCGATTGGCGTTCACGTGTGTTGTGGGATTCGTGTGTACACGTGATTAACGGTGGAATGATTAACCTTGAATCGAGGACACAATCGTCAAGTTGGTGTGAAACGCGGGGAGGACGTGGGTAATGTGAGATCGAGCGGCCTGAAGCCTGTGCAAACAACGTAATGGACGTTAGATCAGGAAGCGCGATTTGGCCTCGATTTACAGCACGAAACTGGTCGTGGGGTGTGTGTGATGGAGATGCATGCAAATGAGCTTTTTTATTCATGGTCATGGGTTCAAACCCAGTCTACATAAGTGGGGGCTCATGTGAGTGAACAGGTTGGTCGTACCAACCTTACCCAACAGTGGCATACAAGCGCAACTTGTTTAACATTCTCCCACTGTTTCAAGCGCATGCGGATACTGATCCTACTGTCTGTACTTGATGAGTGCAAACAGCACGACGCGGTCAGGGTGGGGGCGTGTGTGTGATGGAGATGCATGCAAATGACCTTTTTTGTATTGACTTTTCGTTCATCTTGTTAAGAGTATAAAATGCCCTAAATGCATATTACCTTTGTGAAATTCTCTCATATTCGTTGTGCTAATCTGGATCCAAGTTTAGACAGGAATTTAATTGAACGGAGATATTAATGCTTAAATATTTATACCAATGTTGCTACAACCACAAGCTTCACCGAAATTCAGTTGGACTATCAAAGGACCGGTGATTACATTGACATGGGGTTTGGGGATTAATTTTCAGGAGTTACAGATCAAGAATTGCCTTCTTTGTTTGAACCCAAGTTGAAATACCAGGGATTGGCAGACTGTATGCTAATGCGGCAGCTCAAATTTTATTTACAATCTATTCAAATGGTTAAGTCTCGGTGGTCTTAACCGTATATTGCGAATACTTAGAAACCGAGAAGGCCAGGTGCATAAAAATTTTGTCAAATACAAAATTTGCGCAATAGTCCTAAATAGCACCATTTTTAATACCGCATTAATGTGCGTCTTTTATTTTATTGTGCCGCTGTATAGAACTCGAAAAACGAATAGCATTTTTAGTTCGAACGACTTGCCATATTCTGTGTCAACTCAGATCTGACCGTCAGTAGGAACACTGACCACCAATAGGCGAGCATGCCCGCTGTGCGCGAGATCATATTACGATCTGGTCTGTTGTACAACATGGCCATGTAGGACTCTTCGCTACAAGTCCGAGCATCCGATACGCGGTGCCAGGGCTTGGTCGGCCCTGCGAAATGGGCCACACGTACTGCTCCCCCAAACCGAACCCACGCAGGCAACGTTGTATAAAAGTCCATTCTGCACTGGTCCGTAATTGGGCAAACGCAGTTGTAGATGTACGATAAACGATGGGAAATCCCCTTTGATAGCCAGTCAGAAAAGTAACGATTCAATAGGTCCTGAAAGTGTGAATATATCGTTAGCTTGAACTGAATAATGTGTAGAGAAACGATACTAACTATGATAAATTTACTAAGAAATAGGTCAACTGATCAACAGACAAATGCGGATGGCGAGCTGCACTGGACGAATGAATATTCATTGCCACAAATTTATTATAGTGAACGTTATTTTAAGTTGTTTCATCACATCCAAATCATGAATTTTGGCACTACCAATCTTGTATAAAACAAAAACGTTTAAGCACGGCAATTCCAAATGTGGGAAATTTTCTACTTAAGTGAATCGAGCAAAGTACCGCTAAACGTTTGACTGTTTTCTGTAATCTTTTTAGCAAGAGGCATTCGTCTTAATTGTACCTAAATTCGTTCACACCATAAATTCTTGAACCTAAACGATTCGAGATGTGATAAACAATGTCCTTACTCTCCACTCAATCCGCTTTAAAACTTGCGTCGACGACTTAAACTTCGTTGCTACCGCGTTTCTACCGGAACTGCTCCTCGCAGCCTCAATTTCAGAGCTATTTATTCATTAAATTGTCCACTCAACGTGAGTTGAAATTCAGACTTAGTTCAGATGCATGCATACCGAGTACATCCATACGTTATAGCAATTCCTGCCTGCGAGAAGCATCTAATAAATTTGTGTGAACCTTATGTCTTTCTATAAGTTCATGATTAATATCAATTAACGTCTCGTAAGTTTCACTTAATAAAATGACAAGGTTCTACAGCCTTACAATTTCATAATTGTATCATAACGTAATATCATAATGAGCCACCCTGACATAGCTGATACGACGTTTGAGTATGGACTCCAGGTTGAAATATCACCGAGGTTGGTTATTTAGGAAAATGTGTTTAATTCGGATCCCGGCATTTCCCAGGTGTTAAATAGGGATTTGGAAGTTATCTGCGACGACTTAGCATCCTGCTAAGTGTGCAAAATCACTTCACCTGCATAGCTTCGTTCTAAAGATACCAAAAATGGCCGACATTATTGAATGACTAAATATAATATCGTGAAATAGTAAAATGTCCACCAAATATTTTGAGTTTGAAATCAGGCATGTTTCGAATCAGTGAGGATCATGGTTTCGTAATGTTTATTACTACTAAATATACTGGACGCACCTATCAAAATCTTAGTCAAATAAAAATTGCTTATAAAGAATCTCGGCCACAAATCAGTGTCGCGTAGAGTTTAAGTGATTTGATCGAAAATGCCATCTACACTATCATCTTAAGAATGGTGAACATAATGAAAGTGTCCAGTTCAGTGCTATAAGGCGCACGAACGTCGAGGCCTATACTTATTCTACTCTGAATCGTGCAAGCTGATCAAATTTAACAAGGTGTTTACCAAGTGGAAGTTTAACGGATAACGTAAACAATTAATTAACCGCGAACGATCAATTTTGAAGCGGGGTTTGCATTTCCGCTGACACAGTAATTGGTATTAACTGACATGTCAACAGATGTGAACGTGTGATGCGGGAGTACGTGCAAAAGCCAAGTTAATCCGAGACACTGATAAGAAAGTTACTCGTCATAATACGTAAGTTTTATGTGCGAGCAAGCGAAAAATTTCGGATCTGACATTTCGATGAGATTACGTTCAGTAAGATCAAAATCAATAAGTTATTTGGTCTGAGATTCCATTTAACCACATTCTAGGTAGCATAAGCCAAAGTATGAAATTAAAAACAGCACGCAAATTCAGTTTTCAAATATTGTTCGATGTCGTTCATCGGATGTTGCTCTCAGACAAACGATCCATTGATTGGTGGTCTCAAACAAAGACACGGATATCTTCATGATAATGAAATGATCATCATTTAAGTTGAGCAACATTTGATTATTTTTCTTGATTGTATCGGATCGGCCATTTACACTTCATGTCATAACACTAGATACAAATGTTGTTTGTCGATTCAGTGTATTGGACGCCGCACACTCAACCCGAGACCAACTCCATATTGTTTGTCATAATTGGTGAGAGATCAAGCAATTAGCGCAATTCATGAAGGAGCAATTGACCAAGATGAGTCTTGATGCCCATAGGATGCATGATTTGTATAGGCAAGCTTCTTCGCCTACCAAAGCTGGCAACTAACTTGATTATACATAAAAACGCACAGTCTGTGCGAAACTGTGTAACCTAAATTCTCTTTACAGAATCATCATCAACTATAGTGTTTCACCTGGGTTTCATGTTATTGCACAAACATTAATTATTTTGCTATTGGGTTGCTCACAACACACTGATCATTTCAACCGTCTTGAGCGGTCGACCGAAAATCACTCTGTAATTTTTCATTTGAACATCCTGGTTTGTTTTACGAACCCTATTGAACATTGACATTAAAAGATAACTTTTTTGAACACCTTCGTTTTTGAGCTTGGTACTTGTAATTCATAAAGAATTCATTTGCTTATTTGGCTAACTTGATGATGATTTCAGCACATTACGAAAAAATCGTTTTATAAGGGAATAACTAGATTAACGCCATAAAATATCTAGATGATTCTCACACGTGTAGAGAATTTCATACGAATTGATCTTGAAGCCACGAATATATCACCTTCGTCAAACCAAAATTTAGCTGAAAGATTTACACAGAGGGTGAAAGTCGATTAAAGATGTGAACGACTGGCATTCTGATTGCTCTTATTATTGTTTTTTCCCAATAATTGCAATATATATATATATATATCTTTGCGACGAAATCAATAACGCAGACTATTAATTGATCTCGATGTAACGCTGGACTAACAACTAACGAAAATGTCATTAGCATGAGCAAGATAAATGCTCGTTGGAAAACGCCCTCAAAATGAGATGGATTATCAGAGTTGTGTGCCATTCAACTTTGACAGGACGTAACATAATACACAAAACATAAAGTTGACTTTGATATCGTCAACGATAAAAAATGAATACAAAACCATGTATAAAGCACTGTCGGTTTTACTAATTCATACTCTCAGACTTTGTATAACGGATAATTGAGAAAACATGTCACCAATGTTAGAGTTTGTTCCGTACTGGGCGACCTATATCGCATATGGCTCAAGAAACAGGATGAGTTCTATTCATGCTTGAGAAGGATTTTGCGCATTCGTAGATTTTCATATTTCAATTAGATTACTTGACTTACATGACTTAATCCCTTGAGTTCCTGGAGGAACATAGGGCCTCGGCAACTTGTCTCCACTTTGGTCTGTCCATAGCAGCCAGTTTGATGTCGTTCCAGTTAAGTCCACACTTGCGGATTTCCTCTTCACACGAGCGCTTCCAAGATAGCCTTGGGCGTCCGACCCGTCTCTTCCCGATTGGGTTCCATACCAGAGCATGACGCGTGATGTCATCATAAGGTTTCCGCAAGGTGTGCCCAACCCATCTCCACTTTCTTCTACTGATCTGCTGGGCGATCGGGTCCTCAGCAGCAATCTGCCACAGGTCTTGATTCCTTATCTTTTCTGGCCATTTTACCCCAATAATTCGACGAAGGCAATTATTGTGGAATGATTGCAAGCGGCCAGAAGACTTTGCTGTCACTCGCCAGGTTTCCGATCCATAGAGTAGCACGGATTTGACGTTGCTTCTGAATATACGGAGTTTCGTGCGTTTTGATAGAACCTTCGACTCCCAAATGGGTTTCAAAGCTATGAACGCGTATCTTGCTTTGCCGATTCTGGCGACTATGTCTTCGTCCGTGCCACCACTTATTGAAACAATGCTGCCGAGGTAGACGAATTGCGTGACGTCTTCAACTGCTTTACCATTGATGGTGATTGATGGGTGCTCATCAGTTAGCACACGGAGGACTTCTGTTTTTTCGGTATTCACGCGTAGTCCTGCATATGAAGCAAAGTGTGCTAGTCTATCGGTCTTTCTCTGAAGACGTTGGGGGTCACGTGATATCAAGCAGACATCATCAGCGTATTCCAGATCCTCCAAATGCTCGGATTCCTTCCAATCGATACCATTCCTCTCACCTTTTACTGTCTGTTTCATTATCCAGTCTATTACCAACAGAAAAATCATTGGGGACAACAGGCATCCCTGGCGAACGCCAGTCTCAACTGCAAATGGATCGGTCAGTCTTCCGTTGTGAATTACCTGACAGGAGGCACCTTCATACAGCTGCTTTATGAGGTCCATGTACAGCGGTGGGACCCCATAGTGTGGCAGAAGCTTCCATATGAATTCGCGGTCCACACTGTCGAAGGCTTTCTCAAAATCTATGAAGTTGAGGCAAAGAGGCGATTGCCATTCAATGCTTTGTTCAATTATTATGCGGAGGGTCGCAATTTGGTCGATACCAGACTTTTGTTTTCTGAAGCCTGATTGCTCTGGCCGTAACACTTGGTCGATAGCGTCGCGCAAACGCATAAGGATGATGCGTGTAAGTACTTTACTAGGGACTGAGAGCAGCATGATACCTCGCCAGTTTTTTGCATAGCCTCAGATCCCCTTTCTTAGGAAGTTTGACCAAATGACCTCTCTTCCAATCATTTGGGACCCGTCTTTCTGACCAGATTTTCTGCAGCAGAGGAAGTAACATATCAGCCGAGGTGTCCAAATCAGCCTTCAAAGCTTCTGGTGGAATCCCTTTTGGGCCTGGTGCTTTGCCAGTCTGCTTCATTTTTACCTCAGATGAGGTTTCTTCTCGATTCAAGCATGGAGATGTTACTTTGGTATGACATGTTGCTTTAGTTTCAGTGACAATATATTGAAATTCTTAGGGTTGTAATTTTTTGTCTGCGTCATTAACAAAGAACAAAGTAGCCAGAAAGCATTCATATTATTTCAGTATCTTATTAGAATAGATCTTAATTGCAATTCAAAAATATTTCCAAGGTGTTCGAACATCATATGTTCGTATGGTTAAAAGCATTTTACAAACAGTTCAAACAAGCGTGCGTCATTCATTAATCACGGATACTGTTTGCTTTTAATTAAATTTATCCAAAGGTACTTATAGTATGAGCTAAGTATTTCTCTGTTGACTTACGTGAGCACCATCACTGGAGTAACTCTGCTCCACTGCCATCTTGAGCAAATTCAGGTAGGTAGCTCGATTTGGTTGGAAAACAAAGAGGCTAGTGTTGAACAGGTCTGGCCACCGTGGATCGGGCACAGCACTTAGCTCATCCATTTCGAAAAGTTCGTCAATGTTGTGTAAAACCTGTGCGAGTAAAAGATAGTCGATCTTAACCGAGTATAATGGTCTAAACAGCTCGTTTTTTCAAAAAACTCTCCATTCTTATTTGATATAAACAATTATGTATGTATGTATGTATGTATGTATGTATGTATGGTTTTATGTAGTTATTGTAACATGCTATAATTAAAAAAAATCCTTTCGTCTCTTTGCGTTAATACACGATTGCTGTACGCAAATTCTAAACTACTGTTAGACTTCTTGGCGGTTGACTGAAATGGCTCTCGCATTCGATGTTGTTTTAGTAGCAGTACGTTGGCATTTAAGGGCAAGAGAAAATTTTAATAGGATAGAAATTCTTTGCACCTTTCAAAGTCCCAGAGAAAGCTATTTTGACCGATATTGTAAGCAATCTACTCCTACTGGTAGATTGCACATAATCAGATAATTTTCTACGAATAGCGAAACAAAACTGTCTAGATTAACACAAACTTTCACCACAATTGATTCCGATTTATTAACGAGATTTGTATTTCGTGTTTGGTTGAATTTTAGTCAAACAATCAGTAGCAAAATATGAAACCACTCATTTAGATTCGTATGAAAAAGCCGCACACACTCTGTCATAAATGAAGTTCATCGGTATTGGAATATGGAAAGCACAAGCGCAAAAATTATTACGTAGTTTGTATTTAAGTGTTTCAAAACTAAACACACACGTCAATTCGGATTAGTTTCAATCTCACCAAGCTTAGTCAAAAGAAACTGTATAGCATTAAAATAATATTTCTCGAGCTAGGTTTTTCGTGGTTATCGCCAAGCACCCGAGGTTTTGGAATTAATTCAGTCCACCTTGCTGCTCATTCTCTCAGACTGTCCTCAATTAGGCTGCGGCCGCGAAAATTTCTAAGCACGGATGTACACACCGATCGTAACTTGAGCAATTAGAATTAGGGTTGAAACTGTGTCGTTCTTTGACAGTGTGGTGCTAGTTTGTTTCCTGGTTGAAATTCATCATTAGAAATAGCGGTTGATTAGATTGAAGAATAAATCCTACGCAATGTTCACTTAAATCATGGCGTAAAAATCAATAATACTTGAAAATTAGTTTGTTACCATAAAAACCAAAGCTTGTTAGTATTATAAGACTGGGTTATAATTCTACATATATTAGTGAAAATGTACTTATTTTACACTTTTAAATCAGAGCAATTAAAGATTCATCTAAATTTGATTTACTTGCGCTCACGCACATAAAAAGTAATGAAACAAAATTAGCAAATTTCAGATGGTCGGGTGTGTGCTCAAAAAGACAAGTGAATAAAATATGCTAGTTCAACAGGATTTACGCCTCGATTTAACGAGTTTTAGCATGAGCTGCGCCTGATTTTTTAAACCTTTTATGAGATCATTAATTTATCCCAAATATAGGTCAAGATTTTTCTATGATTCGAGATTTACAGTGAGGAGAGCAAATAGTTGTACAATACCATCGAATATGAGTGTAAAATCTTTAACATGGCAACAAAATTACAACGGCACTAGGTGAGTAAAAACATCTAGTTTCCACCACCATTGCTCGATGAGAAAAGTTATTCGAGAAGCTGATACAAGTTTGTTCGCCGCTCTGCTTGGAATTGCCAAATCAACAGAGCAAAAATCATAGTACTAATGTGTCGTGAGGATCGGGTATCACCGTCTATCTTTACTAAACTGAAAGATGTTGTAATGAATTGAATTATATTGAATTGAATAAGCAGCCCAAGAATGTAAGTGAGAACAAACCACGCTCACACGAACTACAGTATGTATTAATTAATGCAACTCTAACAACGAGAATTTGAAATACGGGATCAATGATTAGTATTGATTATTATTCAAACCATCATCACAGCCAACCGGCTCGGCTTGCATCATGGTGGGTAGGATTTGCGGAACCACACCACAACCTTCCCCCCTCGAAATTGTTGCGTTGTTCCGATTCGCCAACCTCGCAGACCTTCTAAGAGCAGTTGACTCCTGAGGTTTCACACTTGGTTCTGGTTGATGCGTTGATTCCTGATTGATGTTTTCCTCTACTGACCTTTTGAATTGTACTTGACTTTTGTGACGTTGGTGCACACTTGCATCCTTTAGGTCAGTGATCTCAATCATTGAATTTCCGATCTGTCGCGTGACGATGCCATGAGCGGGTCTCAAGTCGTTTCCTCTGAAATAAGTCACATCACTCGAATCCATTCGGTGTAGGGAAGTTCGGAGTGTCCTGGATTTGAACAACTTGGCTGGGCTCTCTCTGGTCGTGCAATGGACGGCATTACGGTATTGCAGTAGAAAGTTATCAATGAATACGTCCAAGGCTTGGAAGCTCCCAGGATTGGCTGAGTGAATAGCACTCTTGATAGTTTTCACAAGATTCTCTGCAGCGCCATTGGAACATGGATGCCGCGGAGCAGTTCGTAAGTGTCGGCACCCGATGCTATCCAGCCATTCCTTCATTTCATTGGAACAGAATTGGGCACCATTGTCAGTGATAAGTACTTGTGGGATTCCTTCACGGCTGAAACACTTCCTTAGAGCTTGCATTGTGAACGCCGTCGTTGCTGTGGTTGTCAGAAAGACTTCTGGCCACTTGGAATACGAGTCGGTGATCACAAGTGCGAAGTACTTTCCCAAAAACGGTCCACAATAATCTGCATGGATTCGTTGCCAGGGAAGGTAACTGTCGGGCCATGGTGTCCAGTCCCTTGGGCGTGAATTGATTTTGTGCAAGCAAGCCTCGCAGTTCATAGCTGTACTTCTGATGTCGGCATCAATTTCTGGCCACCAAACCTCTTGCCGTGCCAACGATTTCATTTTTTCAATGCCCATATGGCCCTTATGTAGATCGTCCAAGACAGGCTTCCTCAACGGTGGCGGGATGAGCAATCGGTCTCCCCGACAAATCACACCGTCCGGTTGTATCAGTAGCTCATCACGGATCTGGTAAAGGCGTAGGTATTTCTTCCGCACATCTGGACGCCAACCGTTCCGTATGGCTGACATAACTGTTGAATAGTACTTCTTCGTGAACGTTCGTAGTTGCTCACGGGAAACGGCACATGATTGGGAGATGAGACAGCATGCTTCCGCTGGAGAAAGTTTTGCGTGCCTGGACAGGAAGTCGGCCTGCGGAATATCTTTTCCTGCTCTATGGACAATCTCATAATCGTATCCTGCAAGGTAGATACTCCATCTTTGTAACATCGAGGCCGTAGCTTTGGCAAGCGATTTCTTTGGATTGAATAAGAATTGCAGAGCTTGGTGGTCCGTGACAATCTGGAATCGTATTCCGAATAGATATTTGTGAAGTCGCTTGACCGCCCAGAATATCGCCAGTGCCTCCTTTTGCGTTTGTGAGTATCCTCGTTCTGCTTGGTTCAACAATCGGGATATACAGATGATCGGGAACCCTTCCTGCTCCAACACAGCACCAATTCCGACGTCCGATGCATCTGTGATCAAAGTGGTGGGTTTTATAGGCGAAAACGCCACCAGTACTGGTCGGTCCACAATAGCTTGAATCAAGGTGCGCAACACTGACTCCAATTCATCATTCCATTCCCACTTTTCTGCATGCTGAGCAAGAAATAGCGGTTGTGCCCGGGTTGCGAAATTCGGAATAAATCGTGAGTAGTATTGAAGGCAACCCATGATTGATCGCAGTTTGCATTGGTCACTTGGTGATTGCACATTAGCAAGTGCATCGTATCGAGTAGGATCGGGTCGGTATCCTTTGGAATCTATCACGTAGCCAAGAAATTGTAGTTCATTGACTCGGAACACGCATTTTGACGGCTTGATTGCTACGTTTTTAGCTGCAAGTCGTTCCATCAGTGCCAATAGTCTTTGGTCGTGTTCCTCATGCGTTCTTCCGTAGATAATAAGATCGTCCTGGTAAGCTCGGACTCCTGGTAGGCCTTGGATCACCTTATCAATTGCCGATTGGAATATGCCTGAGGACACATGCAATCCGAATGGGAGGAAATTGAATTGAAATAAACCCCATGGAGTATTGATTGTCGTCAGTGGTTTTGACTTCTCTTCGAGTGGTATTTGCAAATATGCATTCGCAAGGTCAATCTTTGAGAATATCTTACTACCGTGAATTGCCCTCATAAAGTCTTCCGGCTCTTCTGTTGTCGCGGCACAACGCTTCAGTCTCGGGTTAAGTGTTAGTCTGTAGTCGCCGCATATTCTCGGTGTCTTTCCATCGCTTTTCACTGCTACAACAATAGGTGTTGCCCATGCTGACGAACCAACTGGAGAAATAATACCAGTGCTTTCCAACTTCTTCAGGGTATTGAAGACGCCGTCTCTCACACCATAAGGCAAAATTCTACGTTTCAGGAATATCGGATCACCTTCAACTTCCAGTGTTGCTGGCTCTACCTTCATGCCACCAGTGTTCGTTGAACATTGGACGACCAATTTTCGTAGGGAGGACTGAATTTGTTCTCCTGAATTCTCAACGGGCACAACATTCAGCGATACAGGATGCTTGAGGGCTCGCAGGGCTTTCAGACCGAGGATTGCTGGACTGCTTCTAGATACCAAGAATCGGACTGGAATTGAAATCTCCTTGTCTTGTTTCACAAATAAAGTGGTTTCACCTGTCAGTGGCAAATTGTGTCCGGTAACGCCACGAAGTTTAACGTTGGTCGGTTGCACATGCGCCTCTGGGGCCACCCGGTTCAAGATTTCGGCGGGAATGACTGATTCACTGCTACCGGTATCGACGATGAATTCAGCAGTTTCACTTGAATCGAACTGCAAGGATTTGTAGATGAATTGTTGTGCTGGACTCTTCAGTTGCAGAACATAAGGTGAACCGTCATCCTCCTGATTGACCACTGGATTCTGTTGGGTCAGGTTGCATTGTTTACTCCGACAAACCTTCTTTATATGTCCGCTCTTACCGCATCCATGGCACACTGCATTGCGGAATCGACAAGTTGACCGCAAGTGAAGATCACCACACGACATGCACTTATTTATCGGCTTTACGGTCTTGTCTCGGGCTTGGTTTTCACTTGTCTTGTTGGCCTGGTGCCGGTGTCTTGGCTGATTGGATCTGAGTGAACTTTTCTGAAAGAACACGGCACCTTGTTCGGTTGTCGCAGCAGTCACATCATCTCGCTGCTCGCAGATTTCACGGGCTTCGGCGTAGGTCAGGTCAGGTTTCATCAGCATTTTTCTTTGTAGGTCAACATTGTTAATACCAGCAATGAGACGATCCCTCAAATTATCTTCTAATAGATCACCGAATTCACATTTAGCAGCCTGTTTCTGTAGAATAAGGATGAACTCACGGCAGCTTGTATTAGGATTTCGGACCAGTGTGTTGAATTTTGCCCGTTCGGTAGCTTTGAAATTCACCGGCATGACATGCTTCAGTAGGAGTGTCTTCAAATCTTGGAACGGCAGTGATGCAGGAGCCTTTGGATAGGATAGGTTCTTAAGTAACGAATATAATTCACGTCCCCCGTAGGTCAAGAAAAATGTTGACTTATTCTCCGGCTTGACGTCCTTCCGAATGCTGCTCCACAGCTCGAATCGTTCCACCCACTCTTCAATTTCTCCAGGATTAGAATGAAGATTTAATGGTTCAAGAGTCGGTTGATCCATCCTGCTCGCGACGCCAAATTGTAATGGAATTGAATTGAAATGCGAATCCCAACAGAAATCGAATTGAGAAGTCACGGCACGGCAAACAGAATGTAATGTGTTTAACGGGTGAGTTGATTATGTACCAAAATCGTATTCAACAGATGAATATTGTTCACTGAGTTATCGAACAGAAAATCGGTGGAATGCGAGTGATAACGATAACAGGAAATCGATAAATCAATATGGCGTTATCGGCAATCGAAACTTGACATCCTGTTGGAGGAGAGGTCAGCCAACCAGCTCAGCTTGCATCGTGGTGGGTAGGATTTGCGGAACCACACCACAGGTGTTTAAATTGATTTAACATGATATATGATCACCTGAAACCTTCGTAAAACGGAAGTTTATGGGCTTGTTTTCATCTAGCACAAATGTATTCCAGATATACACATGATACAAATTGGCCTTTGTGTGAACCAGGTGACCGTTGAATGCGTTGGTAACACACGGATGTTAACGGTTTATGTTGTGCAAGCCACCCCACTGAACCAACTCGGTGGTGTTTGGTTAAAACACTCCCCACTCATGTTACCCAGTGTGTATTCACTAGCCGATCGTTCACCTTTTTGACGCTTCAACGCTACAAGCACGTCCTTGATGATCACAAAATCGGAAAATTTTAAAATTTTAAGGCCAAAATACCC
>JACCGJ010025700.1:0-10049 GCA_013407085.1 Atriophallophorus winterbourni | reverse complement strand
CAAAATATTCATTTGCATGCTTTACCAACATTCACACCCACGACCGGTTTCGTGCTGTTTGCACTCATCAGGTAGGGACAGTAAGATCAGGACCCGCATGCGCTTGAAACAGTGGAAGAATGGTAAACAAGGAGCGCTTGTATGCCACTGTTGGATAAGGCTGGTACGACCAACCTGTTCAAAGCAGGTGTCCAAACACATGTTAAATGGGGTTAAACCCATAACCATGAAACAAAATATTCATTTGCATGCTTTTCCGTCATTCGCACCCCACGACCGGTTTCGTGCTGTTTGCACTCATCAGGTAGGGACAGTAAGATCAGGATCCGCATGCGCTTGAAACAGTGGAACAATGGTAAAGAAGGAGCGCTTGTGTGAATGACGGAATAGCATGCAAATGAATATTTTGTTTCATGGTTATGGATTTAACCCCATTTAAGATGTGTTTGGACACATGCTTTGAACAGGTTGGTCGTACTAGCCTTATCCAACAGTGGCATACAAGCGCTCCTTGCTTAATTTAACTCGTTTATTGACTGAATGAATGAATAATACAAAGTCTGTGCAGTGAACGGTTCTCACATTATGCACTCACGATCGATATTGACGGATGAACGATCGATAGTTTATTTACTGACAATACTGCAGTAATACGAACATGACAGACATCACATTAGCGCAGATGTGAAGCATTGTCTTGAAATTTGAAGCATTCACATAATTGTATGGCTGACATAAACTATGTGTTAAATCAATAATTACGTGCACTGAGCTGCAAATCATGTTTTTACGTTCGGACATTTAAATGCAAATATTGACTCAACAGTTGATGTACACTGCTGTACACTAAACACCTAGTGACGTGCCACCAATTTAAGCTTAATTCATTCTATAGTGCCACAATTGAGAACCGATATAATTCTGAATATATATATATATATATATATATATATATATA
The DNA here is from genome assembly GCA_013407085.1 of Atriophallophorus winterbourni. NCBI lineage: Eukaryota > Metazoa > Platyhelminthes > Trematoda > Plagiorchiida > Microphallidae > Atriophallophorus > Atriophallophorus winterbourni. The sequence goes on along the minus strand of JACCGJ010025700.1, from coordinate 9,091 downwards.
TATAGATATAGTATTTATATATATATATATATATAGATCGAATAGATATATAATATCTCCTAATATCTATATATCTATATATATATATCTAATAATTTACTAACTTAAACACTATATATATATATCGCGAGAAATCTCGATATATCATATTCTCGATAGTAATATCTATACTATTATAATAAGTTCTCTCTCTCGCGCGATAATCGCTCTCATTCTGCCCTTCCCTGCTCCGTTTTCCCCCTGTTTCCCAGGGCTTCCATTCTGTCGTCTTTTCTGGTACCCAATCTCCTTTTTGGTCTGCCACGTTACACTTATAACTTTGAACACACTTGATTTTTAATTTACTAGAGGTGTTTGTTTCTCATAAGTTTTGTGCTAAACTGAAATGAAAGCAGAAAGATATGATCTGAATGTATTTCGAAATTATCAACGAGGATAGCAATATTGAGTGAAAAACGCAGTATATTTTTCCCACACTAAATTATTTACTATAATTCATTTGTTGTTCAAAGCTCGAATAGATTGAACCCAAGATTGATCGAGGCGTGAGCGCTAGCAGCAACTTAAAGTGCACAATTGAAAATCAGTCAATTCATTAAAGACCGCTGGTATGTTTAAGACAAACTGTTGATAGACCCCAACATCCCCCAGTCACAGAGTACTCTCTTCCAGTGTGGCCTCCTGATTACTGCAGGATGCGAATAAGTCATATATCTATTCCGCTTGTAGACGAACTTCCGAAACTTCTGTACACATGGCATGATCTTGCGGAATTGATCAACAGCACATCACTCGCAACCACTCAAACACAACTATCTACCCACACGAGCTAGAAGTCTACGCCGTGCTTTGTTCGTTCCGTATACCAATCATTGTCTCCTGATAGTTTGAGCAGCGTCACGTTTATTAACACACAAGACGTGGAACATACATGATCAAATATGAAAATGAATCGTTTACGCAAATCCCAAAATTCTCTTGCTTCACAATTGCATCTAATAAGCAATCGATTGGAATATGTTTGGGACCGATCGTGTATTCCTAATGCAAAGAAATTTGAGTGCAATCGGTTAGAGTAATTTTGGGGTAACGTTTCACTTCTGACACAGAAGCTTCGTCAGACTAAGGGTGATAATCAGGACAGGGAACATGATTAAAATGTATGTAAAATGCACATCTGAAGCGATACGTAGAATCTTGAACCAGGCGGCCATACGCGTAACTTATAAGAAAGGGAAAACAATCCGTTCGGTTCTGATGCACCTCAGCGATAAGAGGTCTTTATCCAGCGTTACGAACCGCATCTACAGAATCAACTGTAAGGACTGTTCGTGTGTTTACATAGGGCAGACTTCCAGGGAACTTCATATTAGAATCGTAGAACACCGAAAGCGTGTCCAGAGACAACCCAAGGATGTGAGGAAATATCAATCATTTATTCGTGATTCATCCTTGGCGGAGCACGTTTTAGATACGGGCCACAGCGTAGATTTAGACAATGTGGCAATACTGAGACGCGGTATTAAACCGTATAGCGAACACCTGCATGCGGAGGCGGTCGAAATTGCCAAGGCCAGTGGGTCGACTGGCGGTCAATAAGGTGGATGGGTGGCGCTCGGCACTGATGCGAAAGTAAATAGTTTTATTCGCCTTATACCTACTAGTTAATTAGATTTTTGTTTTTCTTTAAAAATAGCCTTAGCCCCGTTAGTTATGTACTTTTACGTATGTGGGCAGCTGTGTCAACTGACCTTGACCGTGTTCACTTGTATCAGATTGATTTGGATACACACTGTGAGGAAAATGGACCACTGATCCTGGTCATTCCCACGAGACGTGACACACTGTAGGCGTACTACAGGCTGTTTAGCGGTAAGGTCAAATAAGTGGTAGTGGGTTGACTACTACTTAATCATGTTCCCTGTCCTGACTATCACCCTTGGTCTGACGAAGCTTCTGTGTCAGAAGTGAAACGTTACCCAAAAACTACTCTAACCGATTGCACTCAAATTTCTTTGCATCTAATAATATTTTTCAGAGCCGTTTGCCAAATGTTTTTGTGAATTGTTTACCTTCGAATGTATTTTCTAGAAATATATCACCGGTCGTGTGGGTCAAACGTGAATTTTAGATATTTCAATAAAACAAACCATTGGCTAAATAGCTGCGCGGTCATACTTTTGTCTATTTACCAAGTACAGAAGAGTACAGAAGCATCCAATTCTGGGATTTTACTCTTCCCCAAACATCGAGGAGACTGACTCATGCGAATGAGTCTAGCTTGTTCCATGACATCTCATTAAAAAGTCATGAAACTTAGGTTGTGAAAATGCCTGATTGACAGGAAAACGTGAGAGGAACTGGGAACAAGGTGTGATGAAACTCAAGATGGAACCATTGAAATTAATTCTAAATAGATTAAAAAGTAGTTCAAAACCCGTGTGTGAATCACCTTTCTCTGAAGTTTATTAGGCTTCAAAATGGGAGATAGGTTGAACGAGCATATCCTTATACTAGCTGAAATAAATATACACGTGGCTTTTCGGGAAATAATCGAATAGATAACCACTGTAGGTTTCTGAGTATTTACCCTCAAATTTTGCATTGGGTTAAAATAACTTACAATTCTAAGCATGCATATAAAATCAAGAGTCAAGTTTAATGGTGGAAAAAAACAGATAGCTGTACAATACCATTGAATATATGTATGAAAGTTAAACAAATCGTTAATTTAGGGTTTGCATCCATGTACTTCAAAGGAGGAGCAAAATTAATACCAACTGTGAAATGGAGGGACGATATATCGACCGGAAATATATATTTTGATATATTTCTTTCTCCAAGTATGTGTATAAGAAGGGATCCCTGTGAGATTTCAGTAAACTGGGGCCAACACAATATTATTCAATCCTAACATTTTTTGAATATCATTTCGTGTGATGAGGAAACCATTTCTGGTGGTAAGCTGTTCCAGATAAAGCATACACGGACTGCGAAAAAGTTACGGCAGATTCACAAACTGTCAACAAAAATAGGTAGATCCACATTTTGAACTCTGGCCAGTAATGGATAGAATGGAACACATTCAAACAGCCAAGGATAGCAATCACACTTGAATTCAAAGCTGTTCGGCAAATGGTGGTACATAATTATTAATAATTGCATTAGGGATGGCCCGCAAAATGGCGTAAATTTAGTTCGGTCACTGGAAACCCAAAGTTTAGACAATATTAGGGGGTATTGCAAATTGGCAGTCAACTATTTCAAGGTCAGTGACATATTGATTGGTGTCTCAACGACATTGAACATAAACTGTCATAGTTACTGATATAAATTGAGAGGGTGGAAGAGAGATGAGAGAGTAAAAAGCTCAAAAGTCGAAACTGAATTTCTCGCAACTGTAGGCTTCCAAATACCTTAGCAAACTATGGATGGCACCAAAACCTATTAGGAAACGATTCACTCGTATTCGGGCAACATTGCTTCCGAAAAATCATTCATGTCTCTTTAAGTATAACATCGGGTTGAGCAATGGCCCAGATATATATTTTTATGCTTTTAAACATTACGCATTAAAAGACATGCGACATGCATTACAAAATCTGTGAGTATATGGCAACGCGAAAAATTACTAACTCTCAAATTTCGAATTCGCAGGAATTTTATTGTATAGACTCCATAATCGGTTTCGTTCGGTTTGTACTCATCGGAAAGAGACAGTGCGATCATGTTCTGCATGCCTTGTAGCAGTGTAGAAATGATAAGTAAAGCTTGAACTTTGAAGCCTTTATTAGATAAAGCAGGTTCAATCAACTGCCAGTCTTCGGTGTCAACTCTGACACTATTCCGTTTAGTAATGACTCAATACTGAGTTTTCGAACTGAAAGTCTCACTGATGCACGTCCAAGAAAGCCAGAAAATCGCCCACAGTAGATTCGTGATTTTGATAGTTTAAATACAAGGCAGAAATCGAACTATCCCGCAAAAATATATAGATCATAAAAAAGCCACGAGTTGCTTTCTACAAATACTACAGCCTTGATCGGCAATAGTCGCCGAGTCTTGAGAGGTGTTTCTCACAGTGAATTTTTGAAGCTTGTGGGAAGACACTAAAATGATTAAAGCATTATAACCTTTAACCATCATTGCACTTCAACTTCATCTACGACAAATCCTTTCGAATATTTTTCTTTCAATTGAGATATTTTAGTTTGCCCGGTGAACTTGCTCGATGCATCATGATCAAATTGGAACGAGGATGAAATATTTGTACCCATACATATGAATACACCACTCTAGTCAAAACACAGTCTCACATTTCCCACCAATGCTCAATCGCTTTAATCTTCACATTCACAAACCGAATGTGTTCTTTTAAAAGTGCACCTAACGTTTGCGCGTCCGTAAGACTTCGAGATAATCGAATGCAATTTATCCATCTCAAGCAAGACTTAACGTATCTCCAAATTACAGGTATTGCTGGGTTGAGTCTCACACTTCGAGTATACAATTGTCTAAAAGTGCTTCATTCTTCGCAAACGTAAAATTGTTTTACATGAACCCAACATGAACCCATCACTTTTTCTTCACCGGATGCTCACATACAATGTCAAACTTTTCTTGAACTGCCAGTGTAAGCAAAGTGATCACAGTTCTATTCGTGTATTTTTCGCTTTTAAAAACCTCATACATATTCACAGTGTTAATTCGTCATTTTAACATTACCCACTGTGCTCACCAAATGCAAACTTCGAATCCTCGGTTAAGGGTTAGAGGAACCGATGAAGGATAATAACTCGTGTTCCAAGAGTACACGGAAGCTGTGAGCAAGAGTTCAAATTGATTCTTAATCGTCAATCTGTACTGTTTTTCGATCTGGTTTCGTTTATTCTTCGAAGTGGTAACTCATCGGATTACTTTTATTTTTACGATAAATCGAATTATCACTATGGTTTAACGTCTTGGTGACGGCCAATTTGAATCCAGCACACGCGTTTGAACGTGTTCTAGCTAATTTTGAATCACCCGCCATTGTTGAAACTGGGATAGACGATAAAGCTGATTTACATGCGTTTCCATCACACACACACCGCACGACCGGTTTCGTGCTGTCTGCACTCATCAGGTAGGGACAATAGGATCAGGATCCGCATATGCTTGAGACTAACGATATTTGCTTTTTGGTGGTTTTCTTACTTCCGGGCATTTTTAAACAAACAGAATTCGTCGCGCTGATCAAATTTATTGGAGTCAAACCGGTTGTCTAATTATCGCGTAACATTTTCGGAAGTAATTAACGGATCCATCGCCTCGCTACCACAAGATGTAGCAATTAAAAATGAGTCACTGAGTCGTTAAAATCTGGGAAATTTTAGTCAACAACTGCGATAGCCCGCTAACCACACACGCTCGCACAAAACGTTTCTGTGAACCGAATTAGAGAAAACCGAAGGATTAGATTTTTTGACGGAAAAGCGATTATTTAGCGTGTCCATTCGGATGAAACAATAGAGGAAATTAAGGAACGTTTCGGGATTGCATAATTTTAATATGTTTAAAAATAGCAATCGTTTCATTGAATGAAAATGTTTCGAGTGATGTGTAAATCGTATTGTATAAAAATACACGTAATAAATGCCTTTGAATTTTCTAACTCAATCGCATTTCATTCATATGTAATGTACGGGCACGGCAAGTTACCCTAAAATGTCACACAATGTTAAACCCTTGGTCATCCAGTAATACAATTTGATCCATTAGCATCAGAGACTCTGCGAAAATTAGGCATTTAGTAAACATTCAATACAAATTACCTTGCTAATATTTTAGGTGAATTCCAACGTTGTTATTTTACTTTGAACTTGACACTTGCCAATTATTTGAAAAGATAGTCCAGAGGGAAATTTTGGAATGTTTGGAAATATATGATTTCCGTTATTTTCCCATGAGAATGTAAAACGCTCCATTGAATGGTCGCAATACGTCATGAACTTATGTAAATAAAAGTACTTTACAACATTAAATTAACTCAGCATAACTCATCTACCATTCAACACTAAAGCACGAATTCATGATAATAGTTGGTGAGTATGCAATTCACGCAGAGGCGAATGTGTGAAGAACCCAGATTGATCTCCCTGTTTTGGGTACCGATTCTCAAATCCTGGTATGCTGGTAATAACGGTTTTACAATACTAGAAAAGTGTACAAGTATATACGTGCCACACGCGTTAGATTTACTGAATCTTTAAGCATTTACGATCCATAAACCGGGTGCATACATCTTGCTTTGTAATTAAACAGTTTATGTTTCCAAACCAGAACCATTGAATACATTTTGAGCTTGACAGGTTTTGGGCGTTCATAGGTAGAAGAACGAACTGTCGACCGATGGATAAACACGCTAAGGAATAATATAGTAGGAATAACATTATATAAACAGTGAAAACTAGGATAAAAATTGATCACGGTCTGTGAACATAAGCCTAGAAATTCCCTACGTGAAATACTCATAGAATTCCCACGGGAAGTCAGATTGTGGTTGAATACCTCAACACTGAAACTCATATTCATATCTTTCTGGCGTTCAAAATCCTGACACTACCCTGGTCCACTTGCAGTTTATGAGTGTCCAGCAATTTGCATGGATTATGCTTATGGTTTCATGCATACTAAAACTTAACAACAAACATTAGTTTTAATATGTTCATCCGCTAATTGCGTAAAGTCATTTCAAACAATACAAAATGTATAAAAGCTAGAATAGACGATCATAACACTACAAAGTTTAAAAAATTTTCGTTCACATTGACTTCATTATAATCAGAATAAATTTAGGAAAACATTTTACGTCATTCATCAACTACTTGGGCCTATAAGTCCGGATCTTAATTCCCATTTTTCTTGCATGAAACTTTAGCCATACACGGGCGACACGGAGTCTCTTAACCTCGTGAAGAACAAATTCAATGTACATTTCATCAGATTTCACTCAATAAATTCATTACTCGCACATATCTGCAAGTATAGTAAATAAGCAATATGGGAAGTAGTTGATAATTATCTAGTAGCGAAAGGAATTTGCTAAATCGCATCGATTTTAAAAAAGGCCAATATTTTGCTTCTACTTAGATCCGCAGCACTTATGCCACAAAAAGATTTCTAGTATTTCGCCCTTGCAACGTGAAGACGGCAAGATGCGTTCCAGTGAGCGTCGAAGTAACTTATTGAACCATTGTATCCAAGGTTCGTACAGCGAGCAGTATTAAACAAGCAAATATTTTGGAGGAAAAGGATGGGTCACTTGTAAACGCAGTGTCTTGTTATTGCTGCTCATAGTTACCTCCGAGACATAATAAAATAGAGTAGCAAACTTAGATTCAATGAGCTGTGAGACAATAGGTAGATGTAAACGAGGTTTCACGGTCAGGATAAATGTTGAATAAGGTTGCCGAATTAAGGAAACTGAATTTACCGATTGAACACTCATTGATGATTGATTCCTTACACACGCTACAGCAATAAAAAATTCAGAGAACCCCAGTAGACTGAAATTATATAGTGTTTGTATCAAACGATCCACAAGCAAAAGGATTGATCTAGTAAACACGTAATGCGGTCACAAAAGAAGTGGAATCATGCACAGGCACTTTTTCATTTTTGAATTGTTAAGCACAAAAGTAGACGGGAAAATAAAAACTTGTCTATAGGAAACCTATCGATACGTATGCCGTACTACGATACACTTCGACTCATCCTAGACAGGTCTTCAGGTCCATAGCTTGTTCCATTTTGCATAAGATAGAATACCTGTGCAGCGACGAAGGAGAGCGAAAACAGGCGCAACGTGAAGCGAGCCAAAGGTTCATAGACCACGGTTATCCAAAATGTTTTGTAAAACGCAAATTGATGAAGGTAAAATACCTGTTAGAAATATCGAGGAAAAATTTGCGAGATACAGCTTGTATACCGTATGTAAAAGTCGTTCCACAACAGTTGCTCCTTGACAATTGCTCCCGGACAATTACTCCGCGACAATAGCTCCTTGACAATAGCTCCTTGGTATATTTGCTCCTTGCTCAATTGCTCCTTGCCCAATTGTTTCTTGTCCAATTGCTCCTCGCCCTATTGCTCCTTGACCAATTGCTCCATGACTTTTAGATCACGATCAGATTGGTTAACATTGCGACGAAAATAATTCATACAAGTGAAGACAAGTATTTTTTCTTCTTTGAACATTTTAATAAAAATTGATTAAAATACTATAGATCACTGTAATAACAATAAAAATAACTGAGCCATGTATTTTTCAGTGTTTTTCAGAAGCCTACAAATTGTAGCAAAAGGCAATGCTCTTCAGTACACTCACGGTGTCCCGACCCTGCTGACCTTCAACAACTCTTTTAATTCTTTCTGCCAGTTTGATGTGTTTCTTCCTTTTTGGTGGTGGGGGCTGACAACTAAACAGCTGGGTTATTGTGTTTTTGTTTAACATTTGTTCTTTTTTGATGCTGTCAATGAATGTGAACACATGAGGGAAGAACGCTGCCACAAGAGACTGCATTCTGTTGTGCCAGGCCTCCATACTGTTGTTGGTTCGTGGCATGTCTGACATGGTGCGTTCGTACTGGTTCCACAGTTCGATGGGAAACATGGGGGCATGGCGTTCAGCTCCTTGCCGTCTTGGTGGCCTCCCGATCCAGGTGTCTTCAAAATAGTCAACAAATGCCTCGCCTCCCTTCTCTGCCATGCATGTGACGAAACCTTGATTTTCTGTCAGAGTTTCAAATGCCCCAACAACTTGGTCACGGGGAAGAAATGCAAGCGCAGGAAGACACCGAATCCAACATGCAAAAAGACCATCTTCTTCAGCATAGGTGGTAGCTAATCCAAGTTGCTGACACTTCCTCCAGCAGCACTGACCCAGATGAAAGAAGCAGCCTGTCACTACAAGGCCAGGAAATTCCTGTTCAAAAGCACAGATGGCAGCATTTTCAAAGTCACACATCAAGGTCGTCGGTGCAAGGTTTGGCTGCAGCTCTCTGAGAGCCTGTTTAAAAAAGAAAGAAAAAAATAAAAGCATAAAAAGGCA
>JACCGJ010025696.1:0-16369 GCA_013407085.1 Atriophallophorus winterbourni | reverse complement strand
ACCGATTTATTACAGGGTCATTTTGTTGCGAACGTGCTAATTGCTCGAAGTCTATTCCAGGCAGGTCGATAGCACTTAACTGAATCCGGGAGAATGTATCCGCAACGGTGTTTGACGAGCCGGAAAGATATCGAATGTCACTCGTGAATTGCGAAATATAATCCAAGTGACGTATTTCTCGAGGCGAATATCGATCCGATTGTGCAGAAAGAGCAAACGTTAAGGGCTTGTGATCGGTCCATACTGTGAAATCACGGCCTTCAATTAATTGTCTGAAATGTCGTATCGCATAATAGATAGCCAGTAACTCACGGCCGAACGTACTGTATCGAGTTTGAGCTGGTTGAAGACGACGAGAAAAGAAAGCGAGTGGCTTGGTGATATTGTCTTCTTCTTGTTGAAGGACCGCGCCGACTGCTTCTTGTGATGCGTCTGTAGCGTTATACAGTCGAGCATTGGGGTTCGTTGATAAATGAGTCAGTGAAGTGACTTTGTTTAGTGCAGATTTGAGTTGTTCGAATGATTTGATGGCTTCGTTATTCATTTTAAATTCACGTTTCTTTCCACGTAACAAGTCAGTCAATGGTTGTGAAATCATAGCACATTGCGGAATAAAGCGTCTATAATAGTTGACCAAACCCAAGAAACGTCTGACTTGACGGATGGAGCTGGGACATGGATAATCTTGGATAGCTGATAGTTTTTGAGGTAACGGTTTTATACCGGAACTATCAATTCGGTGTCCAAGGATTTCGATGGAACTCACACCAAACAGATATTTATCGGGATTAACCACAATGCTGTAGTGGGATAGACGTTAAAATACTTCACGAAGGTGTTTAAGATGTTCAGTGGGATTTGTGCTTGCGAGTAGGACATCATTAATGTACACGTAGACGAAAGATAGTCCGAGGAAAACTTGGTCCATGAATCTCTGAAACGTCTGTGCAGCATTGCGTAGACCGAATGGCATCATGAGAAATTCGATCAGACCAAATGCAGTGGTGATGGCAGTTTTGGGAATATCTTCGTCAGCTACAGGAATTTGATGATATGCCCGCACTAAATCCAACTTCGAGAACACAGATTTTCCGTGAAGAGATAGTGCAAAGTCGTGTATGTGTGGAATTGGATATCGATCTGGGATCGTTACACGATTTAAAGCACGATAATCGCCACATGGACGCCAGGCGTCCGGTTGGTTCTTTTCGACAATGTGAAGAGGAGTGGCACAAGGTGAATTCGATGGACGGATTATTCCGAGTTCCATCATATGCTCGAATTCTGGTTTGGCAGCTTCAATTTTGTTGAGCGCCAGTCTGCGTGATCTACTGAAAACCGGGGGTCCACGGGTTGAAATATGGTGTTTGATGTCATGTTTCACAGGGGTGTCGTGTATACATGGTTTGAAGATATCCGAAAATTCCCTGATGAGCGAAACATAATTCGGAGCAGTATATGGAATCAGGACTCGAATAGTTTTATGGGAGAATTGCACAAATGGCCGATGACGTTAATCTTTGTGACATTGTCAATGAGTTTTCCTGTACTCATGCTGACTGAAAGATTAAAGTGTGAGAGAAAATCGGCTCCCAGGATAGGGTTTTTTACATCGGCAACAGTGAAAATCCATCGAAAGTTCCGTCGAAGACCGAGGTCGATGGATAGTGATCGCTGGCCGTATGTGGTTATTCGAGTACCGTTCGCCGCTTGTAGAGTCAATGAAGAATGATTTTTGCGTTCTGAGTTTATGGGTGGGATGACACTCAGTTCGGCTCCCGTGTCGATCAGAAAGCGCATCTTTGTCGAACCATCAGTGACGTAGAATGAGCGGCTGATGGTATTGCCAGACAGAGCTGCCGCTTCTACTGTCTGGCTTCGCGGTTTCCCTGGTTGTGGTGTTTTGATTTGAAGCTGCATGGAGACGTGCAATGCCTGGCTTCCGCTCTAAAACGGCGATGATAGTAGCATAGCTCAGATTTTCGTGTTGGGCTGTGTGGTTTAGTGTTTGAAATGTGTTTCCCTCCACGGTGAGAACGGCTTTGACTTCTGTTTAAGTGTTGTATTTGTAAAGCCAATTCGCTTATCTGGGATTTCAAATCCGATATATCCTTGTTCAAATCTGCGTCGGAATTACAAGGGGTGGGTGGACTGACTGTGTAGACCGATGAGTTACGAGAGATGTCAAAGACTTCGTCTGCAACTTGAGCGAGCTTGTCTAGGTTACGTTTGTTTACCATGCTAACCAGAACTTTACGCAAATCGTCTGGCAAACTCTGGAACCAGATATGTCGTATAACTCGTCCGTCCACCTTCTGTGTGCCCTGCAAATGTACCAAATGGCGTAAGTGTTGCGAAGGTGTTCGATCTCCTAGCTCAGAGCTGGATAAGAGTTTTCGCAAGTTTTGCTCATCGGTGGAACCAAATCGAGAAATAATTGCAGATTTGAGCTTATCCTACGGATCTGTGGTAGGTGGATCATAAATTAAATCGGCAACTTCTCTAGCGATGGAGGTTGGAAGCATTCCGACAACGCGGTTGTAGCGTGTGCGTTGTGTTCGAACTCGGTATGACTCGAATAGAGCTTCGATTTGTGCGAACCATAGACGTGGTTCTGTCGCGTCGAAGACTGGTAATGTGAATTGATTGAAAAAAATCATCTTCCATCTTGTTTTCGTTATTTGCACTATGGTTCATTGCGTTAAACGAATTGAATGCGTGTTCGAGCTCACCAATCTGTAGTGGATATTGAGGAATGGATTCTGAGGCTGTGTGTATTCCAGTTATATCCACATACAATTTTGACTCCCAGACAACCACAGAAGAAAGAGAACCGTGCGTAGTCGAAGAGTGTATTGTAAATAATGTGAGGTTAACAACAAGAAAATTTTGAATTACAAAATTATTGATTACTATTGATTAAATATTTGAAGCGTCACCACAAGCTTTTTCCTGAATTCTCCCCCTAATTTTTATACGAGATTAGGTTGTTCACCATTTTTATCGTTGTTTGGTAAGTAACTAAATGCTAAAGTTCTTTATGTTCAATACACAACGCTTTCTTTGCTGACGTCTTACCGTACTGGGCACGAGAAATGTATTCTTATTTTTCCACCATCATTCATTACGTGGTGCTTCCTAATTACAACCCGGATAATCCCTTGGCATCGCCATCGTCGAGGATATCCAAATTACAATAAGAATATACGCTTTGGCAGTGGTGGTTGCTTCTCTGCAGCTTTCCACCAAAATAAATTCTGGACGCTCGATTGGCTCGTTCGCCACTTACTGTCCTGTGCAACTGAACTGAACTGAACTAAAAGCAAATTGTCCTTGAGTTAACCTTCGACGTAATATTTTGCATATTTCGAAATTTTTGTTCAACTTTTTCTTTCAGAAATATTCATATTCATAATGTTTAGAAAGTGCTTTATAATTTTTCTCTTATAATTGTGTTCTAGTTTGCAATTGATTCCTATTTACCATATTTAGCTTCAAAAGATCGGGTTTGTCTACCAGACGTGAAAACGCTTACTTTTCACCATAATGCACGCACAACGTCAAGGCGCGGTCCTGCTGTTCCACAAGTAAATTTTTAAACTAATTATAAAATATTTTCAGCTTTCATGTAATGGTGGAAGTGCAGTGAAATTTATTGAATATTATCCGCGATCTGTTCAGCGTTACAATCGTGGCTTCGACGGTCATGATGTTCGCTGGGAATGTAAAGCACAATTGGATAAAGACGTCAAATTCGACAGCACTGTTGTCAATTGTGAAGGTTTTAGCTATCCGGAAGATGAGTGTGTTCTTGCCGGATCATGTAGAATAAGTCCTATGATATAAATTGTATTAGACGGTTAAAATGCGAAAACCATAAAACATAATATTGGTTGCAATTATATCAATAATTTGAAATCTGGTTAATTTTTCAAGAGGATTAGTCTCCTAATGTGAGCGTTTTTAGTTGAATTCTTAAAGATTGTTTGTAACCGACAATTCGGTCCGGGGAAAATCGAGTTCAACGTCAAAGATTTCAGTCACGATATAAACACCAATGTGTTTATCCAACGGTTGAGTGACGCGTCCAAGCCCACCAAATTATTGACAAGACAATACGTGAGATAAATACGGTACTATTGAAGCAAAATAATTATACAACAAAAATAGCAAACCTCAATTATTCCGCTTCGTACTGAATCCAAAAACAAGATTATTCAACAGCAACAATGACAACGAATGATTGCAACTTCAAATAGCGCGCAAACGGCCAAATAAAGATACCGAAATATAAGCTCAAGAACGAATAAATTCAAGTAGTTCGGTAAAACAAAAATGGTAAAAATATACAAAAATACCAGTAGATTTAAACAGTTATTTGTCAATAAAATAAATTCAATGTACATCTTACACCGCCCCCCGAAATCCGCGCCGGATTTCTCAAAGGCTGACAATGTACATGCTCTGGTATCCTACCCAATATATTTACCCATCGCTGAATATATCATAATGGCTATCAGACGGTATTATCTAGGAACAAAGTGAGATAATGTCACAATGCACAAGACGTTCTCCATGCCTCACACATGTGACAAAATTCACCGGCCTTTTCAGCCAGATTGGTTAGAAGCCAGACGTTTTCCATGCCTTACCACAACCAATCCAGCTGGCCTGGTCCCTTTACGTGACAAACCCAGTTCCGGTGACAGCATTCAGGTACGATGGTATCGTTGCATCACCATCCGTTATATTCGAATCTGCTCCTAGAAAGCAAAGTTGAGGAATAACCCATTTAATCACTACCCCTCTCGATTGCACACAAACTTGTCTTACTAACCCATCTTTCGACAAAACGCATTCGGTTACCCTACCCAAGGGCCAGGATCCACGAGGTGTTTCGTCATTCACCACGAGAACTAAATCCCCAACCCTCAAGTTTTGGTGTTTTCGAAACCACTTTTGGCGGGTATGGAGTGTAGACAAATATTCATATAGCCAACTACGCCAAAAAATATCAGCTAGATAAGAGGCTTGCTTCCATCCTCGCAGATAATTTTGAGCAACAGAAGTGGGTAGTCTCGCATTTCCTCGTAAAATCAATAGATGGTTAGGTGTCAAAGCCACAGCTCCCGCGGAATCCGATGAGGCCGGAACTAATGGACGATTGTTCAGTATACGTTCAGCCTCGACCATCAAAGTGTTTAGTATTTCATGTGATACAAATTGCTCCAATAACAATCCAAACAGTATCCTCCTAAGAGACCTGATAACACGTTCCCAAACACCACCAAGATGACTTGCATACGTTTGAAGTAACTCAGGATCTCACAGAAACCTAGAACGCAGACTCTGTAAACGCGCCTTTGCTTGTTCACGGTTGCTGCAGAGTCCGTGGAAATCCTTTTTTCAAGGTAAACACACTTCTAAATGCCCATCTTTCAAACGACAAGATTTTTCGACAATTTGAACGGCTTTTATTTCGTCCCTTGACAGTTGTTGATCACATGAGGTACTATCCTCGAATTCATTATTGTATATCAACTTCAATTGCTCAGCCACATCCGTGTCTTCCCGTTGCACACTGAACACAAACTTGTTGCGTGTCGGGTCTGAGATAACTGGTCCAAGAACCACCCAGCCAAGTGTTGTTTGATAAGCAAAGGGTTCGTTACGGCGACCTAATCTTTGCTCCATCACCCAGTGTGCCTCCGGTACGTCTGCTCCAATAAGCAGGCCAATAGTTTTATCAGGAAAGTCAGGCAAGTCAAGGTCTTTCAGATGTTCCCACGGCATGGCGTCTATAGCCGCTGAACAACTATTGTTTCTCGGTAACTCCGGTACACAGAATGCACGATTTATGAGTACGGCAGGCTCTTGGCAATCCAATGGCCCCAAAGACAATTCCGTCGTGCCTGAGTCTAGATGAGATACCGAATTTAGTGTTCGAACATGCAGAACTTCTTTCTCAGGTTGGATTCCCAACTTTATTAGAAGACTGTTTTTCACCAGGGACACATCAGAACCATTATCTAACATAGCGTATGTATCTACTGCGCCATGTGTTTCCAATATAGTAACATGAAATGTGCCTAGACGAACACGTTCGTAACTAGTATTCAGACTGTTACATTTCAGAGAATTTTCAGTTTCTTCCTTCTGGCCTATATGAAGGAGGTGACTGTGTCTTCCGTTACAGCCAGAAACAGAACACAGGCCTTTCTTTCGACAATCCGTAGCACGATGACCTCTGAAAAGACACAAGAAACAAGCCTGATGTTTCTTGACAGCGTTCCACCGATCGGTCACATCGTAAGATCTGAACTTGTCACACTTCTCCAAATGGTGTTCACCACCACAAACATAACAATTAACGGCTATCTTCGAGTGAAACTGGTCCATTTGATTCACCGTATTATGAATACGCGCAAATTCTGTTCCTGTCTTGTCAGTCACCTTCACATTTGCTTTCGTTGCGATTTGACCGAAACGACTACGACTTATTCGCGCTTCGTCTGCTATGAAACTTTGCAAATCGTGGAACTTTGGCTGGCGATTGTCTCGGTAAATCACATCAACTAACCTCGCCCACCGATCCTGCAATTCGTGTTGCAGCTTAAAGACGACTAATTCAAGTGTCGTCAACGAATCTAGGTCCGCATCGCAATTCATTTGAGATAGAGCAGTCTCACAGTTCTGCATCTCTATCGAGATTTGTGTCAGCGAAACCCCGTTTGACTTTACTTTTTCTATGGATGAAATTAACCGGTCAATTATTGACCGCGCGATAACGTGAGTCTGTCCGTAGAGATCAGTTAATATCTCTCGCGCCCTTTTGTAGGCAGTTTCGGGCGACAACATACTACATCCATCGATAGCATCTCGCGCTTGACCCTTACAATAGTGCAGCAAATACAGCATACGTTGGCCGTCGTCAAAAACATTACTTTCAATATAGTTTTCAAACTGCCGTATAAATTTCCAATACTGGCATGGATTGCCATCGAAATACTGCAATTCTACTCGTGGCATCACCGGTGTTACACGGTCAAGAAAATGACTTGAACCTTGGCGTACTTCTTGGGGTTTAACTGAGCTGAGATATTACTTGACGGTCTTCTTAGCTTTACCGTCTCCAGCAACCTGGCGAGAATCTCCATCCTCAGACAGTTCTAATTTAAGTCGTGCTAGTCGAGTAGCATTCGCAGCGTTCAACAGTCCTAACTCAAGCTCCTGACGCTTCTGTTCTTCCTCTATTTGTGCTAATACAAACTGCGCCCTAAGATTATCATAGTTAGAACTAACTACCGAACCAGAGCATGACATGTTATCAACCAATGAAAGATTACCGACTTGCCCGTCCAAAGGATCCTTCTGGTCGTGTTCAGTCGTTTTCTTCGACGATTTCTTCGTTTTCCTCATTTGCTCGAACGAAGCCAATAGAGTACTGTAACCGACAATTCGGTCCGGGGAAAATCGAGTTCAACGTCAAAGATTTCAGTCACGATATAAACACCAATGTGTTTATCCAACGGTTGAGTGACGCGTCCAAGCCCACCAAATTATTGACAAGACAATACGTGAGATAAGTACGGTACTATTGAAGCAAAATAATTATACAACAAAAATAGCAAACCTCAATTATTCCGCTTCGTACTGAATTCAAAAACAAGATTATTCAACAGCAACAATGACAACGAATGATTGCAACTTCAAATAGCGCGCAAACGGCCAAATAAAGATACAGAAATATAGGCTCAAGAACGAATAAATTCAAGTAGTTCGGTAAAACAAAAATGGTAAAAATATACAAAAATACCAGTAGATATGAACAGTTATTTGTCAATAAAATAAATTCAATGTACATCTCACATTGTTATTGCAGACAATGGCAACATACGATTTCAAGATTAGTACGTGACAATCATAGTTCATGAGTTCATGAGTTGGCGTGACATTCAGGTTTCTAAAGCCCAAACAGGAACTGTAATAAGCTATAATAACGTTGCGACTAAAGGTTTTCATCTAATGATGCTGCATTTGTGATATGACTGTCGAGATATGTAAACTGCTCCACAATTTAAAGTTCGTTCTTGACAATCCGTAAATACGGCTCGCTATATATATACCCAGCAGCATAATACCGCACTCAGATGCAACAATGTTCCGAATGTTGGCTAAATTCCAGGTAGCTAGTTAAACGCAACGTGTGCATCTGTGTGCAGGCATAGAAGAAGAAACTGACTTTATTCGAACTTTTAGCAATTACAATAATTTCACTACAGAATTTAAAAAAATGACAAACATGTCTTGACATCACGTAGCAATTTGTCTACTGCACAATGTTTCTTGTCCGTCTTGATTCATAAGTTTTAGATATGATCCAGTTTGTTACTATATATTCAGCTTAGTTCCTCTCAATAAGCTTACAAGTTGGTAGAATATAAATTCAGAAAGTTGTGGCATTCTGGTTGCAGAGTTTTTATGATAGCTTTAATTAGTTCAGTTTAGTTCAGTTCAGTTTGCACAGGACAGTATGTGGCTAACGAGCCAATCGAGCGTCCAGAATTTCTTTCGGTGTAAAGCTGCAGAGAAGCAACCAGCACTGTCAAAGTGTTTTTTCTTATTGTGATTAGGATATATTCGACGATCGCCCTGCCAAGGGATAAGCCAATAGAGCGTCCAGAATTTCCGTCTGTGGAAAGCTTCAAAGGAGCGCTCACCACTGACAAAGTTGGTTCATTTTCCTCTGGTATCTTCGTCGTATGCGAAGTTACGTCCAATGTTTTCCAAACCGCCCTTTGGTCCCAGAATTAGTAGCTGCGACTGAGAAAACCGGAAAGGGTTTCTCTTCCCCAAGCCGGTGAGAGGTTAGCTATGGAAAATTGGTGCGTACATTTACTACATGACATTTAAAACGAGGCATTATGTGACAGTTTTTTTAAGTGTGGTCAAGACCATATAATTTCAAAATGAACAAAAAATGGACAATTCTGACAACAGACAACAAGCATATTCACGAGAAAAAGTCTGAGAAAAGCCCAAGCCACAAGGCATCTTAACCGCTTTTAAATGCACCTATTGATGTGCAAGCTATTAGTTCCTTAGGCAGCTTGTTCCAGAAGCTTACCACTCTTTCACTGAAAAAGTGTTGCCTAAGATTCAGACGGCTGTGGTTTTTCGCGAGATTCAATGTATGTCCTCTAGTTGAGAGGTTGATTGTCCGAGAGAACAGGATTTGACAGCCCTCGTCGCCTAAGCCTTTCAGGATTTTGAAAGTTTCTATGAGGTCACCCCGTAGACGCCGACGCCGAAGGGAAAAGAGACCTGAAGAAATTAGACGTTCTTCGTGGGGTTTCCCAAACATACCTTTAACCATTTTGGAAGCCAGTCGTTGGACTCTTTCTAATAGTAATACGTCCTTTTGAAAGAAGGGGCTCCAGGCTTGCACGCAGTATTTTAAATGCGGCCTGACAATCGCCGCAGTTCAGTTTAGTTCAGTTCAGTTTGCACAGGACAGTATGTGGCTAACGAGCCAATTGAGAGTCCGCTGTTACGACTATACCCAAATCCTTAATCCTTTGAATAGATTGAAAGTCGATCCTACCGTTATTCGCAGTTACTGTAATTCTGTCGACTTCTGCAGACAACAGATGACATTTACTATAGTTCAGAGGAAGATCCCAATCCTGCGACCATTTATTGACGTTTTCAATATCTCTCAACAAATCACCGTGATCACTGGATCCGGTGAATTTGACATCATCAGCAAACATGTAGCAGGGACATGACAACTGCGATGCCAGATGATCGATGAAGATTAGAAAGAGTATTGGACCTAATACTGAACCTTGTGGGACCCCACTGGTAACTGTTGCGAATTCAGAGGTAGTATCGCCTACACGGACCTGGAAGGATCTATCACGAAGAAAACTGGTTATCCAGTCGTGAAGCTTACCAGATATGCCTTTGGCCGAGAGCTTCATCCCTAGGAACCTGTGACTAACCGAGTCGAACGCCTTACTAATGTCTGAGTAAATGACCTCTACCCGTCCGCCTTCATCCAGTGACTTAGAAACTCGATCTTAAAAGCATAAAAGATTTAAGAGACACGACCTTCCTTTGAGAAAGCCATGTTGAACCGTGTGTTTTACATAAAACACTAGTCAAGCTTACCGGTCGAAAATACTTAACCATGTTTGCGCTACCTCCCTTTGGAATGGGTACGACAATGGCTTTCTTCCAGTCATCTGGTAGGATGCCTTTGCAGAACGATTCGTTATATAACTCACATAGAGGCCCTGCGAGTTATGTAGATATTTCCTTTACAATTTTAGGATGCACATCGTCAGGTCCGGCGGATTTATTCCCGTCTAGATTCTTCAGGACACGTGCGACATCATCCGTGCAAAAAACTACTTCGCTTAGTGAGGCACCCATTTCCGTCTTAAGAGTTTGGACCGAGTGAATCGCATCCCCGCCATCCATTCTATGTACGCTTCGAAAATAATCCAGCAAAGCTGCTGCCTTTTCGGGGTCAGAATTGGCTTTCTGGCCATTGTCTAATATTAGGGTACCTATGTGCTCCCTTGTCTTACCCTCAGACTGAACATAACTATAATACTTCTTAGGGTACTTTTTATCAGACTTCGCCAGGTAAGTTTCGTAGCATCGCTTAAGCTTCCGTTGTAGCTTCACTGTGTTGTTCCCGAATCTTTATAGCATGACCAATTTATATAGGTTTGCAAGGCTGTGTATCTCCGCCAGTATCTGTCGCGCCTAATAATGTTGCGTCGCACCGCAGGAGTCCACCAAGGTGGCTTGTTCTTTAGCCGTATAGGCCGAAAAGGACAGTAAAGGTCTTGAAGACTTAAAATATTGCGCTTTATAACCGACCATTTACTTTCGATGTCATTGGTTTGAGAGAACCAGTCACATCGTAGAGCGGAAAGCCGTACAGCATTCCAGTCAACTCGATTTAGATTACGCCTGTATTTGACTGGTGGCTTATGAAAACAGAGAATTGCCTGGAATATTATGGTGACATGGTCACTTTTCCCTAAAGTTGAGTCGTAAGAGAGGTTTTGAACATCTTTAGGACCTTTAGACAAAAATAGGTCCAGTGTAGATGGTGAATGTCCATCTCTATACCTAGTTTTCTCACTTCCAGTGCTGATGAAGCGCACTGGAGCGCATCCAATCAAGATATACCTAGGAAATTCTATCACAGGTTGTCTGAGTGTCCCAGTCAATACCCGGTAAGTAGAAGTCACCTATTAAATAGACTCGTGGGAGAGTTTTGAGCAACCTTGTGAGAAGTTCCCTAAGTTTCTGGTCCTCCTCAGAAGCGGCGGGTGCTCTGTATAAGCAGCCTAACGCAAAAAAGCTTACCGTCTGTGACGATTGTCGAGACCAGCTGGATGCTAGAGTCTTGGTATTTAATACAATGTAGTAGTAGTATTATAGCTCCTCCTCCGCGTCTACCATCTGGTCTATCCGATCTGATGGCTGTATATGTCGAAAGAAGATCAACTGGAATAATGTCTGCATATTGAAGCCAGGTCTCTGATATACCTAGGATCCTAGATTTACTACTGGAGGCTTTCTGCATTAATTCCAGCCATTTACTACGCACGCTGCAAGCATTTGTGTATAGTATGCTCACAGCATTTCGATGTACTCCGCCTAATTTCGGACAACCCTCGGGCGCAAAACCCGAGGTATTACCAAGTTTTTTGGTATGTTCAAATTAGTGCTGTGTGAAGAATATACGTCGCTGGAAGGTTGTGGCGTAGAGGTTCTTAATGCAGGAGCGTTGAGCGCATACGAAGCGAGGCTTTCGTTTGCTGCATCACAACTTAGCCGAGATTCGTCCCCTATATTTTCTACCAGCACTTGAGCATTCTTGATTGAAATATCCACTGTTGAGGAGTTATTCCATCGGCGCTTATCAGGGTTGCTCTTCGGTTTTGCTACTTTGCTACCCGAACGCTGAAACGCAAAATATGTTGCTGAAACTGGGCGGCTATCTGGCACCAATCTATACAAACCATTTGTATTGGTAAGTATTTGGTCGCCTTTAGAGAGAAACAGGTCTCTATCTCTCTGGTTTCTGAATTCCACCAAGATTGGCCTTGCTTAGTTTCCTTTCTTATACAGACTGATTCTGTGTACCCGAACTATCTGTAGATTGGGCTTAAGGTCTGCCAGACGCAGTAACTTTTGTACGCATTTGCGATCTTAACTGCGTCTTGCTTTAGCCTCCCGTATAAAAGGCTCTTGTTCGTTATGGATCAGAATGTTTCTGGTCCTGGTTTTCAAACTTTTCTAGGGAAAAGTGCCTTTTTTCTGCAACGCTCGCAATTCGCTGCGGATTGAAGCCAATTGCGAGTTAATCACAATTACCGAGACGCGGCTTGTTTTTTTTACTTGTTAGGGAGCGCGGTAACATTCGAGCTGGCTGACTCTTTTTCTTATGCTGACAAACAACATTGTTGTTAGTTTTACCCTGACTTTTTTCCGCAGATTTTTGTACATCAGCCGGCGTATGCAAGATTGGTTTGTGCGATGCTGCAACTTGCGCGTAAAATCTTTGTGTTGGTTCCTGCAATGTTTCGAGTAATTGGGAAATTTGCTTACGATAATCCTTCCGTGCAACTTCTCTGCATTCCATACAGACAAATTCGAACCATATATGGGCTGCATATATGGTGTACTGGTCTCTTGGTATGTGTATTGTCTGTGACGTGAGTTACGCGTAGTCCACCCGTTTCTTATTTCGATAAATTCAAAACCACAATTCGGTTATTCTACGGTACTGTAATTAACAACAATTACAACAAAATTAACTATACAAACCTCAATTGTATAGGAACGTCACAGCACCAATGGAGCAAAATACTCCAGAATCAAATTCAATTCAAACAAAAGACGACCTGATATAAAAATAATAAGAATCGATTTAACAAAATGTCGTCCAAACTTTCTGTGACAATCAAAAATGACACTCAAAATAGCGTCCAAATTCAAGCAAAATACTGAAGCCCGAAATGGCAACCAAATTCCGCAACAATGACCAGCAATGACAGAAACAATAAATTAAAACAAACATTTGACCGAAGGCGTGTACAGAAAAGATTTGCAATAACAGAAATAATTACAAAAAGAAAAGTTTTATATCAAAATATTGTAGGATAATTAAACACAAGCAAAATCTATTACACAAAATTCAGGTTTTATAACTAGGTTCAAAATAAAAGGAATGTTGAAGGGAAAGAAAGAATTTCAAACTACATTGAACCTTACACCTCCGACCAAATTCTTTTTAGGGCTCAACTGTACAACGATTGTTCGACGAATACCCTAACGAATTCGGAGCAGCAAATTACTTTATTTAGTGGCGAGTCACTTCCGCCACATTACATCACCATCATTGGATATTAGTAGCTTTTTACAGAGAATGAGGTTGCAAGCCGCAGACTCACCACATCCTCCGGTGATGCTTCTTGCCTTATAAAGAAGAGTTGTCCTGATCCTTACCCAAGTCGCCCACCTCTTGGGACCCTTCTAACAAACATACTTTCCGAATATCACGCCGGATGACGTCATCCCTTGTTCGTATGCTAACCGTTCGTACCAAACCATCATCACTCACTTCCGCTGTCTCAATAATACCAAGCGGCCACGACATTTTCGACAATTCTTCAGGCACAACCAATACTACATCACCGGGAATCAAATTGTGACGTGTGTTGATCCATCGTTGTCGTTCTTGTGTTTGTGCGGTGAGAACACTTACATGATTAACAACTGTCGAACAATCGGTTGGTCCCTGATGCACCCATCCAAGTAACGTCTTCGTAGCGAATGGCTGCTTTCGACCACTTACACGTTGTTCAAGCACCCAATGCGCTTCCGGTACGTTACAGCCAATAAGCAAAGTTATTTCTCTTCCCACATTCTATGAAAACTTCAGATCTTTCAAATGTGCATACCTCGTGCTGATCATATTTGGAGATTTCAGCACTGCTTCAGGTAACTTTGAAACCGTGTAAGCTTCGGCAACATGAATTATTTCACCACTGTCTACCGAATGCACATCGAAACTTAACAACGAACTTTTCAACTTTCGATGAAGACCAAGTGTTGCTATCGACACATCAACTGGCGCACTAGGCATACAAAATTTCTCAACAACACTCTGCGAGATCAAAGTTGTATCAGAGCCATTATCAAGTAAAGCCACGGCTGGAACAAGTCCAACTGGCGTGTCAATGTTCACTGTCAGGTAGCCTAAGCTTACTGCTGTACTGAGAGCAGTAACCCTGCAGTTTATACTTTTCAGTTGCTCATTAGGACGATCATAATGCAGCGAAGAATGGTGTCGTCTATTACAACCTTCAACGGAACAATTATTCGTAATCTTGCAATCGAATGACCTGTGAGACCGGCATAAGCAAACGTAACATATTCCATGCTGCTTAGCCATATTCCATCTGGCTCTTACGTCAGCCTCCTGATAAACAGGACAATCTTCTATCTTATGAGGTCCTCTACATTGAAAACATTCAACCAGCATTGGCCTCGGTTCCCTTGTAGTCATAAACACCCTCCTTTCATCTTGCATTCTTGGTTTCTCTGATGGCTTCGAAGAGACAGATGTCCTATCTATTAGCATGCCAAATCTGCTCCTGGCAATTCTTGCTCTCCGAGATACGAACTCGGTCAGACTGGCAAAATCAACTTCTGACCCGTCAGCAAGTATTGTATCCGCTGCGTCAGCCCACTGCTGTTGTAACGCAACAGGGAAGCATTTCACTAATCCTTCCAAAGTTGTGACTGAATTCAAATCAGCGTCACACTTCATTTGCGTCAATGTGATTTGGCAATTTTCCATTTTTATGGCCAAATCAGACAAACCATCGACTTTGTTGGAAAGTCTTCTAGCTTCATCAAGCAACTCCTCTAATGTTGACCTGGCAATTACATGTGGTAGTCCAAACAAATCTTTCAAAATCATCTTTGCCCGCGTATAACCATCAGTGGGTTGAAGCATGACACATGCATCAATTGCTTGTCGAGCCTTGCCCCGACAATAATACATCAAATACAACAGTCGCTGGCCTGGATCCATAAGCCTCGACTTAATGTAACATTCAAACTGTTTCAGGAACTTCCAATAGTCTATCGGATTACCGTCGAAGTAGGATAATTCTACTTTAGGCAATCCCACACTCATGTTCCTCGCTGGTTGCAAATAGCTTACCGCCGAGTCGAACCCTTCAGTTTTGCTACTTGTACCGGCGATCAAGTTTACTTCTTCAGCGACTCCTCGTCGTTCCTCTGTCAAGCGCTCTATCGTTGATCTAGCAGCATCTAAATCGCGCTTTAATTGTAACACTTGTTGAGAACTCGAAATGCTATCATCATCGTTTTCCTTAGAAGCTATCTTAGAAGATATCTTAGGCATATTAGATGAAATATACAATGTTCCAAAACGACAATAAATAAATAAAAAAGGGACGTCACCAAAGTTGTGAACAGGGATTGACTGTCAAATGTTCAATGTCACGAGGATCGGGGAGTTCTTCGCCAATTTTGCTCAATATAGCTTCAATTGAACGAACCAAAATGCTTATTTTCTCCGGATGAGACAAATACTGTACCAGTCAGAAGATAAGTTGTGATGCGAATCCAATTGAAACGATCCAACTTGAGCACAGAAACCGAATTGATGCAATTCACGAATTGAGTACTTCTCGCCAAGTTCGAGAAGAATCAAATTCCAAATTGAGTACTCCCAAAATTAAGTACTGTATTGTCTGTGACGTGAGTTACGCGTAGTCCACCCGTTTCTTATTTCGACAAATTCAAAACAACGATTGGGATATTCTACGGTACTGTAATTAACAACAATTACAACAAAAATAACTATACAAACCTTAATTGTATAGAAACGTCACAGCAACAATGGAGCCAAATACTCCAGAATCAAATTCAATTCAAACCAAAGACGACCTGATATAAAAATAATAAGAATCGATTTACCAAAATGTCGTCCAAACTTTCTGTGACAATCAAAAATGACACTCAAAATAGCGTCCAAATTCAAGCAAATTACTGAAGCCCAAAATGGCAACCAAATTCCGAAACAATGACCGACAATGGCAGAAACAATAAATTAAAACAAACAATTGACCGAAGTCGTATAAAGAAAAGATTTACAATAACAGAAAAGATTACAAAAAGAAAAGTTTTATATCAAAATACTGTGGGAAAATTAAAAACAAGCAAAATATATTTCACAAAATTCAGGTTTTGTAACTAGGTTCAAAATAAAAGAAATGTTAAAGGGAAAGGAAGAATTTCAAAC
>JACCGJ010025695.1:0-20558 GCA_013407085.1 Atriophallophorus winterbourni | reverse complement strand
AAGGTCTTTTTAAAATTACCTGCTCTTGTGTGAAGGCTGATCTTCTGCGTATTCTGCGAGTGCTCATAAGAAGCACTCTTTGCGAGCGCACTTTGCACCTGTAAAAACGGTCAAACTGAGGTGAATGGTTGACGGGCATGACCGCTTTATTCCCCACCGCAGTGGAACGAGCATGATTTTACGAATGATCCAATGATACCACAACGCTTCCATTTTCGTCTAGTTGTGACCAACAAGAGTTGCTTCGAGCAGCAAACACCTGTCAAATGTTTGTCGGTCGTCAATACAGATGACCAAGTTCACTCCGTATTTTGTTACATGGGTTAAATCCTCCTAATCAGTGCAATATCATTTTTCACCCGGGGTGTCTAAACATTAGCGTTTTCGAAAAAGCTTGAGTGTCGATCAGTGAAACAGATTTAAACATTTGAAAATACGTCCGACTATGCCAAGCACAATGAATCAAATTGCAAGCAATTGGGGCATGAATGAAAATGTTAAAAATAATAGTACATAACCAGTAGAGCATAGTAAATGTACAACTCAAAAATGACGTTCGCGTTTTTATGATGCATGTGTAAATCCAATTTCGTTTCAAATATCGCCATGCACAGAGATTCCACCACATGTTGATACACAGAATTTCAGGAAAATATTGCCCGCAATGCAAAAAATCGCGGCGCCAATCAATAGGCGATTTTTGAATGCAAAGGGATAGTTTATTTCGCGTGTTACTTTCTGGCTGCACCCTTGAAACAAGCGTATTAGTGTGTCCCTCCATAGACACCATTTTATTGGTAAGAATAATATCTCACTGTATTATCCTCTAGGTAAAGTCACAAATAATTATACTTTGCAATCTCCCAATGCACGAAAAATTGCGAAGAATCATGACCAACTTCGTCACTTTGAAAAATGTAATCTTATCGCAGCCAAGAATTCAAGGCATGCTCGAATTTGACCACACACTAAAAAATGTTTTTTCCGGCATTCACATCCTGAGAACTCATGTCTATCCGCAGTGTAATTCACTCAATTTTTAATGATTATGCTTGTAGGAAACAACATGAGATCCGTTCGTGTCGAAGCCTGATAAAATCACCCTTTTTCTCGACCTTTCGCGTGTCTCAAGGTGGTGTTTACGCACAAGAAAAGCTTGGTGTGCTTCCGTTCAAGCATATATTAAAACGGTCGCTTACTCAAAATTGGCACATTCGTTTACGTTTCGCAATTTACCAACAACCGAATTCTCATAACAAATTATGAATTTTCCGTGTGACGGAAAATAATATTTTCCAGTCTGGATGAATTAGGCTTATCAATGTATTTTGGTGCTCACATCCCCATCCCTTTCACACCACTACCGGTTTCTGTCTGTTTGCCGTCATCAGGTGCAGAGAGTAAGATCAGGTTCAGTGAGTCTTGAAACAGAGGCTTATCATGCTTTTCCAAAACGCCGATGGTGCTCAAGAAAATTTCATTATTGTGAATGAACTTTTGCACATTTCTCAGTATATTGATCTCAAATTATTATCAATCTATTTGCGCTTCCATTGTGTGTGAGGAATTTCTGACCTTGAAACGAGATTCAAAACTTTCTCCTCAATGGATTAAGCTAGAAAATTAAAATTGTAAGCTGTGGTTTAGACAACCTCAAGGTTTGGCCAACAAAAAATTTCCTATAATTAGATTAAAAATGCGTAAACTATTCAGGTTATTGAAAGACAATTTGTTTTTTTTATATCTCTACTAAATATAGCTGTACTGCTTATTTGGGGATTCGAGGATAAATCCTCAATTGCAAATTGAAATTTAGCGTCCGTTTGGGGACTAAGCTAAGTTTCACAATTGATGCAATGTAGCGCCGGTAACTGTGTGGAATATTTTTCTACATTTCAATAACAGCACGATGGTTAATTTTTGTCTAAAGCCAAATTTTTATTAATAAGTAGTATATGACGTTCGAAAAGCAGGACGGGTGCACACTTTCAGTTTCGCAGTTGTCGCTCATCAGATATGCGTGTCCGTGACCTGACATTCGAATGCCGATCTAACTTTGATAGACGCAACAACCGCGAAACCGGTTGTCTGCTTTCGTCCTGGGAAGTACCGCCCCATTGCGTTTACGTCGCAGATACTCAAAGTAATGGAAATTATAGTGTTACGACGACTTGTTTCAAGTTGCCAGGTAGAAGATTCGCATCAGTTCGCGTACCGCAAAAATCGTTCGACAGTAGACACACTCGCGTTGCTAACGGACCGTGTATCCCGGTCATTAGTGTAGGTTTGTTTTCTTGATTACACCAACGCTTTTAATAGTGTTATCAGAAGTTCTTTGCTAAAAACTTCGTGATTGTGGTGTACCCCTGAACCTAGTTCACTGGATAGCGTCCTATTTTAAGGACAGCGTGCAGTATACTGCCGTGAATGGTAAAGTCTTGTTAGGAGGTCACCCTCTAATATCGTATATAACAGTGACGAATATCGATTAATCGCCCAATCAGACGGATTTTTGAATTCAATTTGATTTTCGCTGCACTGTGATATTCACACATTGGATCAATTGTGATACTCTTTGCATTCGGTAAATAGACGAGTTGAGTGACGGTTGCGTTCTCTCTGACCAAACGGGCTGGGCCAACAACAGTGCAGCACAGACTTAACAGCTTGGCGACGGGGAGAAAAGAACCCATCAATTCGAAATGGCAATCACAGCAGAAGAAGTAAAATCAATACTTCAGAAACAGCAATGCCAATTCGAACAAGCTCAAGCCCGTTTGATGCAGACACATTTGAAAAATCTGAGTGTTATTTATCAAGACAAGAAGACTGATGTACAAAATCCAGTGGTGGATGCAATCATCAACAGCATCCCCAAATTCAATTACGACCAAGATAGCGGTCTCACCTTCGAATCTTGGTTCAAGAGATTCAAATATATTTTTCAATCAATTTTCAAAGAAATTTATGGCGAACAGTCTTTTTTATTTAACAGACGGTATAACTGCATGAAATTTGTCAAGCAGGACTGCGATGAATTTGTAACTTATGCAGGAAAAGTATGTGGTCTGCAATCAGAGAATGATCGAGAGATTCGCACAAGACTACCGTCACCACTCGATCAAAATCCGAAAATGAACATGACGTCAATAACAACCGAATGCCAGAGGCTACTAAATTTGAAGCGTGACACTGCGCTAGTAGAACAAAACCCCTGCTAAAATGAGCCGGTGTTGTTAGCAATCAAGCAGCAAAGCAGATGGCAGAATGATCACCGTGTTGATCAAGACACCAAGCTTCAATCCCTGTTTTGCCAATATGACGAACGGCATTTTGCGCGTTATTGCCCATTCAAGGAGCACCGATGCCAGAAGTGCAACAGAAATGGGCATAACGAAAACTATTTTAGGAGATCAGTGTTCAATGATCTCTATCCTGTCTTTGCCACGTTCAAGACCACAGAAAATGGAAATTCAGCGGAAGAAGAGCCACCTCAAATTAATTCCGCGGAATACAAACCAAGATGGTGGGCTGATCGGAGACGTATTCCAGTAACCCGCCTGCAAGTGAATCCGAAAATGAAGTCATACGACAACCAAGCTTAAAGGGGGAGGTGTTAGTAGGGCACCCCCTGTCGTGTAGACATGACGAACTAGCGATTAATCGACCAATCAAGATCGATGGTGAGGTCAATTGTGATTTTTATTCACTGTGATATTCACCACATTTGATCAATTGGTGATACTCTTTGCAATCGGTAAATCGACGAGTTGATTGACTGTTGCGTCTCTCTGACCACACTGGCTGGGGCCAACATAGTACAGCACAGTCATAACAAGTGTTCAATTCTGTAACGATTTCTCGCGGTGTTCTACAAGGCGCAATACTTTCTCCCTTCTTATTTTCTATCTATATTTCTGATCTTCCTTGCTTTCATTCCACTCTTATTCTAAAATATGCTGATGACATTGCTGTTGTTTTTGACCACCATAGACGTGCTGACTCTCCCACATCTGAATTTATTATCAATGACATTGGCCAGTGGTCATCCTCGCTCGGCTTATCGTTAAACCCTCAAAAATGCAAAGAGGTAATATTTTCAAACTTAGCTGGTCAGCGTCGTGAAACTCTGCTTCAAGGAATTCCCACGATTTCCTTCAATGGCTCGAACTTCAGCAGAAGCGCATGTTTCAAGTATCTTGGCGTCATTTTATCACAGAGTCTCAAATGGACCGATCATGTGACTGCACAGTACTTGAAGGTTAGAAGGTTATCATTTTACGCCTTACGTCTGCGTTCTCTAGCTGTTCCTCCTGATGTAGTTAGATGTTTTGTTTTTTCTTGCATTGTTCCCATTTTAATCTACGCATCCCCTATAATTTTTCCTGGTCTTTTTGAAAAGGATTTTTTGATGATCAGAAGAGGAATTAAATTAATTTCAAGATTGAGCTCTTCCTCTACCGAGTTAATTCGTGATATGATCATCGAACGCCACTTTCGTGAATGTGACACATTGGTCAGAGTCATATCGTCTGATAATGCACACCCACTGCATGAGGTCCTTATGGCTTGCAGATCGTTCCCAGCTACGCGTAGTCAACATATCGTCCCGTATGCAAGAACTGAGAAATTCAAAAATTCTTTTATTACTTACCTGGCTCGATATTTGGTTGATCATACAAAAGTTATTCTCGATTTGAGGAAGAAACTGACAGTATAATAACTGAAGCGGGATCATCCTTATTTGACATGTCTCATAAAAAAATGTACATTTTCTTTCGTGTGGTCGAACTAATAGTATCGCTGAAAATTCATGTGCTCGAATAAACCCATTTTTCTTCTTCTTCGTCCCGCATGTCGAACGCCATATACTACTTATTAATAAAAATCTGCTTTCAAACAAAAATTAACATCGTGCTGTCGTCGGAATGTTTAAAACTATTCCGAACAGTTACCGGTGTTGCATTGCACCGATTGTTGGACTTAGCTTAGTCCTAAAATGGAAGCTAAATTTCAAAATAGCTGTACTGCTTTTATAACAACATAAAATCGTTCGTTTCACAGACTTTGGTAGCTAGATTTTGATTTAAGAATTAGTGAGTAATAAGCGTAGTTTAATGCCTCCAGACCAAGGTTGATAGTCAGGACAGGGAACATGATTAAGTAGTAGTCAACCCACCACCACTTATTTGACCTTACCACTAAACAGTTTATGGTACACCTACAGTGTGTCACGTCTCGTGGGAATGATCAGGATCAGTGGTCGACTTGCCTACTAGTGTGTATCCACGTCAATCTAATACAAGTGAACACGGTCAAGGTCAGTTGATACAGCGGCAAACGTGCGTAAAAGTACATAACTAACCGTACGGTACGAAAGCACAAGCCTGTTCCAGGCAAAATGCCGCATAGTCAGAGACTAACGAGGTTAAGGATAAGCTATTATTGGAGAAAAACAAAAAATCTAATTTAACTAGTAGGTATAAAGTGAATAACAACTATTTACTTTAATCATGAAAATTAAGTTTGCAATGAATCGGTTATAGTAAGATTTTGGTAACGTTTCGCTTCTGAACACAGAAGCTTCGTCAGACCAAGGGTGTTGGTACGAACAGTGTTCAGGTTTAAATGGCATTCTCTTGACCAATCCTGAGTTCACTAAGCTAGACAGGGGAGATCAAGATAATTGATTACACCTACTAATTGCTGTGTTCAGAAAGCGAACGACCAAAATTTACTATAACCGATTCATTGCACTTTATTTTCATGATTATGGACTCCGATCGGTCCTCGACCTATTTTTCAATACTTTTCAAACTATTTACTTTACTTTTTCTTCAAAGAAAACCTAACGTTAGCCCCGTTAGTAGTGTACTTTTACGCACGTTGGCCGCTGTGTCAACTGACCTTGACCGTGTTCACTTGTATTAGATTGACGTGGATACACACTAGTAGGCAAGTCGACAACTGATCTTGATCATTCCCACGAGACGTGACACACTGTAGGTGTACCATAAGCTGTTTAGCGGTAAGGTCAAATAAGTGGTGGTGGGCTGACTACTACTTAATCTTGTTCCCTGTCCTATCACCCTTGGTCTGACGAAGCTTCCGTGTCAGAAGTGAAACGTTACCCAAAACTGCATTAACCGATTGCACTCAAATTTGTTTGCATTTTGAATACACGATCGGTCCCAAACATATTCCAGTCGATCCCTTACTGCCTCTTGTAAAACGTTTATCTTAAAAAATGGTTTAAGTAGTTTAAAACACTTCTGAATCTTACACCTTCGGTTCGCTAGGGATTAACGTTTAGAGATGAAACGATCAATAAAGTAGCATACAATCGGATCGATTTCTACTGTCACATTTTATGCTAAAAACACTGCACTTTACTACAATCTTGTAATCGATATGTGTGAGTCAACGTGTGATTAGGAGAATGAGCGTACAGATTAGAATACCGTCATTTCGCGACTTTGTGAACTGTGCTAATCGCGTGATGTGATTCCTAGTATTATTGGTGTGAGCTGTCAGTGTTTTAAATTTGTTTAATTGTGACAGGATTGAATGCTTTCTATCGTTAGAACATTCATAGCATTTTGAGCATATAGTGGATGGAAAACATAACGAAGCCGGACCACCGTTCAAGTCTGGGCACAATGACTCCAGAAGATAGCCTGTTTTGAAAGCGTTCTCATAGTCGAGTACTTTGAAAATCTGTTATACTTGGAGACCTAAATAATCTCGCACCAATGATTATGCGAGGTGAACTTATCCTTATCCTATCCAATCCCCAGGATAAATTATTCCTACGCCGTACTTCTATAAAGGCAGAGGAGTAGGGCTCAGAAAGTGAAATTGAAAAAGCATGTTTTTCTTCTTTTTTGATACTCATCGGTTAGAAGGAAAACACCTATATTGACCTGTAGTTTTATTAGCAAGAAGCTCATTGGTTGATTTGTGAACAGACGTTGAACACGAGGCTGAACCGTTATGGGTATACTCCAGTATACTTTTCGTCTTACGATGAAATTTCGGACTTTATTGAGTTTTTCACCATTTACGTAGACGTTCGATGCTGTGAAGAAAATTGTGGACAAACAAAACAAAGTATCGACTCTTTTGAAGCATTCAAACGAGCACAAGTTGTTAGGCTGAGCGAATTTTAAAATTCGCAACATCGTAGTTAGAGAAATGGCAGTACACAAATGTAGACGATCGTTATACTTGAAGATTCCCGCTAGCAACGTTAGTCAGGATAATGAACGTCTACCTTCTTCCCACGATAGATTATACGGGCTACATGGGTGATGAACGATATTTCTCTTTTCAATAAAATCTATCACAAAGCGAAAAATTTCCTGATGAGCCATCGCAATATTCCATACACTAAAAGATACGGCGTGATATTATTCTCATCTATAAAATTGTTTGCCGGAGGACATCTATTAAGACAGTTGTTTTAAGTGTGTGGTCAAGAAATGACACGCGGACATACCCCATCCCAAGTTCCCATACTGATTGTCGGCGCCATTTTTATGTACGTGCTATATTTCTTTAGAATTCCCTGTCTCAACATGCGGTGTAATCTCGTTGTATGGCGAGTCATGCATTCGATATACTCGTTGTATACGATTAGTTTCTGTATTTTCATTCATTCCGTAATCATCGGCATTGTAAGGTGTCCCCTTTTAACCTTGAATCCTTGCGGATAATACGTCTACTGGTTGCTGAGTCAAGCGCAACTGCAATTGCTCAGTGGGACAAAATACTTAACCATAATTCCCCTTGTTATACCGGCAACTCAACCGTATCTTACGGATACATAGATTCATTTATTCACAGAAGATATGCGGGTAGAAAAACTATACTTTGCAGTACCCACAAAAATGTACTTCGGGTGGGATGGTAGAAAATATTCAGAACTGTTAGAACTCAGAACGTTTTATGGTAGAAAACGCAGTAAGCCTAACAATAACCATAGGATGACGAGGTATATCGAGCAAAAATCAATAGAGACAGTCACATACCGCATCGAGTTTGGAAGCGAAAACATCAACAGATTCCGAGCGTATGATTTCCTCAGGCAAAATGTTTTAAGTGAAACAAATTCTGACCAAGAAAACATTAAAACGAAAATTCAATTGAGAATGCGGAATGTTTTCTTGTTTGAGTAAGGCCAATGGGCTTTAGCAAGTGTTTAAGTGAATGGTTTTCAATATTTCAGATTTTGAATGCCAACAGAAGGTCACTCCTTATCCGTCGCTGGTTAGAATCGTAAAGATTTAGCTTTAACATTCGCTCTTTGAAAGGCGAATTTCTGTAATCGGAGATCAACTTTGACGCTATTAAGCAGACTCAAGTTACGGCTGTCGTTATTGTACCTACAAGGAATTCTGTTAAATGTCTTCGGGAAAGGGGCATTGCATACGACGCACTGAAAATTAATCATTAATATTGATTGCGAACGCATAATGTGATTATCGTTTATTGTAAAAAACAGTGTTATTCATGCATTCGGCCTATAGACGAGTTCAAGTACGGTTATGGTTCTCTCTCACTCACGGCTGGGCCAGCAAAACACACGTGAGTAGGTAAACTGTCCCACAATTGCAAATTGCGCACGGAAGATTAAACTCAACGTACGAAAGGTTCGGTTGAGTAATTTTGTCGCGAGCTGCCATTACTAGCCGCAACAATTAATCCATCTCGCGGTGCTTTCAATGACGAACAATGATGATATTCAGGCGTATTACGAGAGGGTTGAACACAATAAAATCAAAGGTTTGGACAGTAAAATGTTTGAACGAACAGCCGAAAACGTAGCATTTAGTACCAATGACGGACCAGACATGTTTAAACGAAAGAATCTGCAACTCAAACAATGATGAGCTGATATTGCTATGGAAACGCGATCCATTTTGTAACTGCGCAATTCACCGATGGCCCGGATTCCAACCACAGCAAACCTCCAGCGCACATGATGTATCGTTGTCTGCCGAGGGCGAAAACAAAAAACAAATTAGCGTTATTTACTAGCGTGAAGCGCTATAAAAGTGATGAACCAAAGTGTGGCTGTTAATGATTTGTGTTCTCGCACGAAATGATTGTCGGTGCATTGACGTTGGTCTTACTCGTGTGTTCGGTGGAACCTTCTGCTATCAGGACGACTGATACTCAGAACGCTGATGACAGTGAGTAAATGTTCCATCATTAATGTAACTAACCCTGAACTGCCTGGTACGTGACGTCTCAAAACATCAAACAATTGTAAACTTTCATTGTCTGTGATTTTTTTTACTAGAACTACCTGATCGCTTCGTTTACTTCAGCAGTTGTTTCTGATGGCTGTTGTGGTCACAGACTCAATATTTCAATTCATACTAAAGGTCAAGTGTAGAACGATGTCTGTGTGGCACGATACTATACCTTTGTGAACCCTGGTATATCTGAGTAAACGATACCAGCAGGTATTGGTAGTTGAACAACGTTGCTTGTGAAAATTTTCTCACGACGGTAACATCACGGTGTAATTATCCACGTCCAGAGGCTGCGGACTGCAAGATGTACTAATGTAGCTCATTTGTAATGGTTCAGACAAATTTAGGGAAGGCCTGGTCACCGCTCACTATACTTTACCGTTTTCGCAGAATTTGGTTGAAGTTTGAAGAAAAAGCTGGGTGGCTAGATAATACTAAAGCGCATTCAGATAGAAAAGCTCGCCGTAATGCTAGGCTCAGTCTGAAATAAGAAGTATAATAATGAGGTTCAAAAGATAAACGTATCGTTAAGACACTGTCATGAGAACAAAATTTGAGGTCAACAAGGCTATACTTGAATATCACTGTTAAAGAGGGTTATTAATAAAACAAAGATGTTCAAATAAAGAATCACAAATTGATTCCTCTACAAGCACTCAAGGCGGTTATTAACGAACAATATATTGCGATGTTCAAATCCCCATGGATTTGAGGTGGATTGAAAACTTACGTGATATGGCTTCAAACAGGAGATATTGACCCCAACGCTACGTATTGCATTATACTTTCTTACACTATATCACTTTTATTTCGTTTGAATAATACAACATCTCAAGTGGTGAAATTGAGAAAACAAACTGCTTCTTGTACAAATCTGCAAATTTCGCTTAGCTGTTGCCCGTATCACTTTGACCCCAGGCCGGTGTCTCAAGATGACAAATGATAGACTTACTGGTGGTGGTGTGATCATCAAGCAGGCTGTCATCTCTGACCACTTTCGTTTACTTTCCAAGATGATATTTGCTGTCAGCGAATCGTGAGAGGAATGTGCAGAATGTACTTGCCCATATTCGGATTCAACAGTACCAGCTAAACTTGCGAAAATCAATTTCAAACGAAGCACGATGCATCTTTGACAGGCTGATATGTGATCAAGATGCATCGAGCATGCCCTGACAAACCGAAAATATATAAATTTAAGTGTGTGCCACACGACTCAATCTTATCAAAATTGCCGAAGTTGGGAAAGAAACAGAGAATGTTAATGCCATGAGCAGCGTGAAAATCATTGCAGTTTAGACAGTTACATTGACTAACTGAAAGTGAGGATTATTTTCTCTTGTCGCTTTAACGAAGCAGTGACACTCAACTTTGTGTACGGTGCATCTTTGAGTAAGGCCACCATCAATGAGACGGAGTATCGTCATAATGTAAACACAGGGGGATAAAACGAGATGAAACCTAACGTCTAGCACGTTGTGCGGACAGACTTCAAGGACACTGCATGCAGCCACATCCACACCCCTTGTCAATCGCATCCCTCGGGACAACCTTTCTAACGCTGCTGGCGAATCCCTTCAACACAAGAGAAATCCGATTGTCTTAAACGTGTTTATTAATCACATAACGAAGTACGCTTAATTTGCATAGGTAAATCTCGTTATCATGTCCTCGACATTTCTACACTGCGGGTCACTTCGATCTGATTCGCCTATCGATTCAATTCAAGTTCTCATAACGCTGGCTCGTTTGACCGACCTTGACTTATTGCATATCATTAAATAGCGGATGGCCTCGCTCCAACAGTGTCCATGCAGTCCTTCTGTAAACGGAATCAGGGCTCACTGAACCTAATCTTACTGTTTCCACCTGATGACGGCCAACAGCCGGGACCTGGTAGTGGCGTGTAAGTGCGGGGTGTGTGAGCAACACATTACTTTGGTCATCCATAAGCGCCTTGAGTGCTTGACCAATAATCACTTTGTGATTCTGTGTTTGAACATCGTGGTTCGTTTGTACGAACCGTATACAACAGTGGCATTTAAGTATAACCTTGTTTACCCATTTATCCACTGATTCAAGGCTCACTGAACCTAATGTTACTGTCTCCAACTGATGACGGCAAACAGCCAGGACCCGGTAGTGGCGTAAGTGCGGGGTGTGTGAGCAACACATTACTTTGGTCATCCATAAGCGCCTTGAGTGCTTGACCAATAATCACTTTGTGATTCTGTGTTTGAACATCGTGGTTCGTTGTACGAACCTTATACAACAGTGGCATTCAAGTATAACCTTGTTTACCATTTATCCACTGTTTCAAGGCTCACTGAACCTAATCTTACTGTCTCCAACTGATGACGGCAAACAGCCAGGACCCGGTAGTGGCGTGTAAGTGAGTGGGATGTGAGCAACACATTACTTTGGAATCAGTACAGGTTCGCGACTGTCTGTCGATCGTTTCGGCGCTTATGTTCTTGCGGAGGGTGATGTTCTACATATCATACGGAAGCTCGTGAATAGCACTCATCGCTAATGCACTGCGCAGTTCCATAATGCTTTTTGAATGCTCAAATTTACCATAAAGTGCTAACTGATTTGGCCTGCCTAGACGCTTGGCTAAATGGAACGAATCTAAAGCCAATCGAATGCAAGAAAAACATATCCCACTGATACATAACACAGCCAGTTCGATGTATTGGTTGCCATCATTGAAAAACGATGAACATCGAATAAAGTAGAGCTCAGTGTTGGCAGTTGCCCACAGCCGTTTGTACCATTTGGAACAAGGTCAGTATCATGATGAAGTCAACATCATACATTTCTTGCTATTTCTAATCAAAATGATCAGTTTTAGGATTCTATTATTCGCGCTTCAATCGTATTGTTATTTTACTGTATTCTTAGATGGTCGGATTAACCATCTTAATAACACTCAAGACTTGCCAGGATTTCTTCATCTGACGTACTCCTGGATTATGTTGCTTATGAAAGAGATGCTATTCACGAGGGTTTGACCTTCTGTCGTCTATCATTAAGAAACACAGCGTGAATAAAACTTTATGTGGATGTGAGCTTCTAGAAAATTTATGCTATCATCATTCCATCCAATCATCGTAAGACGGTATATTAAGTTTACATTTCGACAGCAGCAAACTTAAGCCATATGTGGCGGTGAGGCGTATAAACTTTTCGTTTCAACTCGTTAAAGTGCCAACAGGACGATCATCCAGTTCGTATTGATCCCGGTAACGTTTTTAGTCTTTAGTTTTGCCACTGCGTACTCTTGTTGATATTGAACAATTGCGCGAACCAATCTCCCAAGAACCACCGCAGACAAAATCTTCAATAGACAAATATGACCAAACCGCGTGGAACCAAACTAATAATCCGGCAGGTTCGTTTAATTATGGTCATGATGTATCTTGAACATACCAATAGCTTGTATGCTTTTTATATTACATGATGATAAAGGACGCAAGGAAGATTCACATAGATGCCACTCTATTTGTTCTTCGTATTTGCTCCCTGGCAGTTCAACCAAATTATTAAAAGTTCTTTCCACAGAGGAGTTCCAAGGTTGTCACAGTTGAAGAAGTCTGAAAGCTAAGCGGCTATTTACGAAAATGCTCTAATGGCATGCGTCTCACGTTGCGTTTGGCAAACAAGTCAAGCTCCTGGCCTGTAAGCGTGCCCCGGTGGAACTGTCTTCTGTAGGAGACGAGGTGAAGGCTCGAGTAGCAACTTAAGGCCAGCTTGCCAACAGCTGGTGTAGTTCGTAATTCTATGAAGGATGTAAACCTGGGGGAGGAAAAACCCTGTCAAATCTCCACTGCATTGCGACGACATTAGATCGTGAGAAATGCTAACGGGGTCAACCTCGAAGAAAAACAGGGAAAACGAGTTTCGCTAGTAGTTGTATTTATATATGTATAAGAGCACAAGCCTGCTTCAGGCAGTGCGCAGTCATAGACTGCACGTGGGCTGAGATACTGTCAGGTTGCCCAGGCCTAGACAGATAAGAGGGGGGACATAGAAATAGTAGTGAGACACCAGCGTGTTTCAGCATGCAGCTCACTACCGGTTGTCAATCAATATAGCACTGTGTTAGCCGCACATAACAGAAGTAACATAAGATTGCACATCCGTGCATAGCTTCGTCTCGGCAACTCTGATGACGATACCGTTGTCGGTATGTAAAAGCTTAGATCCTGCTTTCACTTCAATGGTGTTGTGAAACGGTAGCATTTGCTGGGCAATAGCTAGTTCTCCATATTAAACTGCCGTGGCGTAAATTACAGCGCACCAATGAAGAAAACATTAAATTCCACTATTGTGGAAGCAGCAAATACAGGGAAATTGGTCTGAATCAATGGAGTATAGCTTATCACCTTGGGTTGGTTTCGACCGTGGGAGCAGCCTTCAGACAACAAGGTGTCGACTCGTCACGTACTAGATGCTTGAGTTGGCTGGCTGCAACCCAAGTAAATGTAGTTTATTATGCTATACCATTGTTGTTTCGTAGAAATATATAAGATCACATACAACGAAAATGAACAAGCAAGGTGCATTTTATACGCATTTCGGCAGTTAGATTGCTTGTTCCTTTGTGCGGCTTGCCCTCAGCGGTTCATCATCATATTGCTTGGAACTTGGTCTGGATCGAGAGTCGTTACACGGCGACTAAGATGAAACGCATAATGCCATTTGGCGGGTAGCTTCGAACTGTCACGGCATTAATTGTTAGTATGTTAAACAAGCCGACCGTCATCTCACCTCTTTCGTTTACTTTTAAAGATGATATCTGCTGTCAGCCAATTGTGAGCGGAATGTGCGACGCTTACATCCCTGTATTCGGTTTCAACAGCACAAGCGAAACTTGCGAGCAATTCATCTACGGTGGTTGTCAGGGGAATAAAAATCAATTTCAAACGAAGGAAGAGTGCGAACAACGATGCATCACCGAAAGGCTGATAGTCGATGAAAACCTATCGACTATGCCCTCGCAAGATGATATCTGCTGTCATCCAATGGAAGCCGGAATGTGCGACGCTTACATCCCTGTATTCGGTTTCAACAGTACCAGCGAAGCTTGCGAGCAATTCATCTACGGTGGTTGTCAGGGGAATAAAAATCAATTTCAAACGAAGGAAGAGTGCGAACAACGATGTATTACCGATAGATTATTAGTCGATGAAAATCTATCGACCATGCCATCGCAAGATGATATTTGCTCTCAGCCAATGGAGGGCGGAATGTGCGCCGCTTACATCCCTGCGTTCGGTTTCAGCAGTACCAGCAAAACTTGTGAGCAATTCATCTATGGTGGTTGTGGGGGGAATGAAAATAGATTTCAAACGAAGGAAGAGTGCGAACAACGATGCATCACCGACAGATGAAAACCGATCGGCCATGCCCTCACAAATCTAAACACACATAAATTTGAATTTATTCAACACAACTATAGCTTGCTAAATTTGCCGAGGTGGTGCCTTGAGAAAAACATGAATGATTATCTGATGAATTGTTTACATAGTGACGTGAAATTGATTAATTAAATGTAACGGTTATATGTTTTTCAAAGTTTGTGCCACGGAAAAACAACAGGTGTGGGCAAGACCACGGTTTACGGAACGATTAGCGCGTTATGATTATGCCTCCGGTGTCCGGGTTTCTAATGAATGTATATATTTGGGTTCGTGCTTTAAAAGAATATGTGCGAAAGGCATGAACCGGTGCGGAGTGTCCAAGTTAAGAAATTAGTCCGCAATGCGAACAAGACAGTGGCGATCAACTCAACCTGTTGAAGTATACCGTCTGCATGCAATGAACGATTAATAATCTAAAATCAATCGATTGCCAACACAACGCTAATGATACTGAACCAAGTTTACTATCGTGCGATCTGCTAAAACAAATATCCTAATTACTACAATGTTCACCCTCCAAAGTAAGTGCTCTAAAGACTAATGTCCAAAAGTATCGACACAGCGCATTAATTCAAAGTATAACCTATGCAAAAATTAGTTTACTGGATTCCGCAAGAGATCACGGTTTCGGCGTGATGTTATGGAAGCGAACAAAGATATATTTCATTCCTTTTTAGTCAATCACGATTACCAACCTGTTGCACACATATTTTCAAAGCACCAGACGAAATCAACAGGATGTTTGTGAGTCGCGAAACGATAAAGTAATGGTATTCATCGTCTTAGAATCCCTCAGACCACTGTTGAATTAGATTGGCAGAGCCAATCATGAGATAGTTGAAGTTTGATCAAAAGCCTCCCCCCAGTTAACACGACCCAACATACTCAATTTAGTCGTCAGTGGGCAAGAAAATTTGACGATCGTATTTATTTCTTGAAATGCGATGAGCAAGCAAAGCATCACCTCTCATTTCCTTTTTTCAAGACGATATATGCAATCGGCCAATCGAGGGCGGAATGTGTTTGGCGTACATGCCTATGTATGGCTTCAACAGTACAATCGGAACTTGCGAGCGATTCATCTACGGTGGTTGTGGGGGGAATGAAAATCGATTTCAAACGCAGGAAGAGTGCGAACAACGATGCATCACCGAAAGGCTGATAGTCAATGAAGACGTATCGAACATGCCTTTTTAAATCTCAAATATATAAATTTGAGTGAATGCAACACAACTCCATTTTGTTTAAGTTGTCAAAGTGGTGCCTAGATAATATTAGCCTCATGCACAGGTTAAAAAGTACCGCGTTATTGTAGACAGTGACACTAACCAATCGCATGTGAAGGTTGTAGTATGACGAATGCAAAACTTGATTAAATTTTCGGGTTCTAGGCATATCAACTGAGTTGTTCTAACCTCACGCTTGTACATGTTTCATAGCTCTTCAAGTCCCATCATATATTCAAGCGTTTATTTTGCATTGACGCCTGCACAATGCGGACCCTAACACTGAATAAGCAAACAGAATATACACGAGAAGCATTTATGTCCTAGTAAATCAATGAATCAGCAATCAATAAAGTTTATAAAATGACATCTAAATGTTACCAGTCAAGGTCATCATCATCATGAAGCACAAGTCTGGAGCCAGACAAAGTGCCAGGCAATATGAGGCAGGAAAAGAAGATAAGCAAACGCGTGAAAAAAGGGAAAGCAGGCAAGTGGAATATGCAAAAGCAAATGCGCAAAAAGAAGCTTGTTTTGTAGTTTTACTGTATGCGATTTTGTGTTTTTTGTTTTTTTAATGTATAAAATAATACCGGATAAAAATTATGACATATAATAAAATACACTGCCGCTACTGACTTCGGTTCTCAGCCATATCTCGTAAGGTTTCCAGCCAACTATTAGGTGGAGCTTTTGGACTCCACCCAGGCAAACGAATACGCCCAACTGAGCCTAGCGTTACGGTGAGTTTCTACATCAAAAAGCGCCAAGTCATTGACTGGCCACCCGATCGTTTCTCCCAGCTTCTGCCAGGCTCTGCGAATAAGGCGCGGTACGGTAAACGGTGAGTAGGCATTCTTAAAACATGGCCCAACCAAGCGAGCAAGCATCAGCATTTCTCTCAGTCAGTGGCCACCTGGTCCTACCAGTCAAGGTAGCTAACGACGATAAAGTTTAAAAAGCCTACACATGTAGCGCACATACGCGAACGAGAAACCAGATGCATTTGCGAACACCAGTTTAGCATCATTTCTAGACTGACCCAAATCGAAAAAGATGAAAGACTTGATGCCATCCAAACTTCATTGTTAAGAGGGATGAGTAGCAGTAACGAATAGCAAGAAAACATAATCAAAATAGCACGCATGTCCAGCACACACAGAGTAGCAGAAGGAACGTTTATTGTCACAAAGACGACAAAGAGCAATGAGCAAATTACGTGGTTTGGAATGGAGACGATTCATGACGGATAAAAAAATGAACGCAATAAACATTCAAATTGTTTGCCCATGCATCACGAATGTGGCAACAGCTTTAACCACATTCGATCATAATAAGGCAATGTTTTGAATGAGCACTGCGATCATGTTTGGAGGAACTTTAAAGGTGTGATCGAATGGCATCGCACAATTTTTGCCATTTGGTCTCATTGTCAACAAAACCATCTCCGTTCTGAAATGGAAAATCAGAATAAGGAGAACGAACCTTTTTAGAATGAATCAAATTGCTTTTGGACACTGTGACTTCGAACCATCCAGTGCTGGTTGGAGTGCCCTCACCGGTCTAGGAGGAATACATCACTTAAAAATAACTTACGATTTGCAGCATACCGGGAAAGCGTTTCTCCAGTTCCTCCTTGAACTTTTTATACTGGTAAACAAATAAGTTTCGAAATCAACAAGATATGTCCAGCCAAATAAAAACGATACAACGGTACCAACCGTTTTAATTAACCTTATTTCATTCTTATATTTTTACGGAAAGCACGTTAGCATACACCACAAACAAACTGTTTACTGCCTCTACCAAAATCTCACTAATGAGTGTGGCACTTGGAGATCGACTGTACAAATGACAGAATGCAATGAGGTAGATGCTGCAGCCTGTCACTAATGCAAAGCTGAAACTTTCATCGCCATACGTGTAGCTATCACAACAGTTCAGTTGTTGGAAATCGTGCTCGTGCAGCTGCTAACAAATACAAATAAACGTCCGTAAGGCATCAATAGCAAATCATGAAGCACATGCTCCCAATACTTGCGAAGCCCGTAAGTTATTCGTTTAACGGATCCTTACAACTTAGATTCAATATAAGTGGTTCGAAGTTTGCTGACGTATTTCGAGTAATGAGGGTGTTAGTCGGTCCGCAATGTGTAACTACAGGTAATTCCATCTTATTAGCATTGGTCTAGGGGCAACCTGACAGTATTTTAGCCCACTTGCGGACTCTCTGTGTGATACTTTGCCGGAATCAGACTTGAGATTTGCTACATACTAGCATGCTTCGTAAAATCATGGAGAATTGCTTCGAATGCGATGTCGGCATACAGTCAAATATTCTTTGCTGAATTCTGATCAGCATGGCTTTCTGTCCAACAATTCTCAAAGGTTTTTTATCCCCGGTAATTAATGTATTTGATTTGGAATGCACGAGTGGCACTCATTGTTTGGTTATGGGTTTCCATTTTGCTTACAAGAGTACTCTTATATTAAACATTTGGGAAGTGATGTGCAATTTTATGGTACACTACTTGATTAGCAACTTAATCATAATGCGTCCGCAGCATATTTAAAATGAACTAAATGTAGTGCAACAAGGCAGTATATGAATATTTTTTCCCTGAAACAATAAGGCATGAGTTGAACGCAAACTACATACGTGAAACGCTGGAGTCACAATGGCAGATCAGTGAAAAAGCCTCGTTAAGCATGGTTATATGCAGAGAAACATGACACAGTATGATTGTCATCGACGACGTTAGTGAAGAGTACTTCGAGCATCTGATGTTCACATGTATGTATGAAAGCACAAGCCTCATCCAAGCAAAGTGATGTACAGTCAGAGACTGCACGCGGTATAAGATACTGTCAGGTCGCCCAGGCCTAGACAGATTGTAGTGAAATGCTTCCACTTCGTATTTTGTACATACAATTTTTGGCCTTGTATGATTATTCATTTTTTGGCCATGTACACTTCATCTGTATCAATGCATGTACATTATACTTTTTGGCGGTCAATACAATTTCGAACTCGGACTCTGACTTCTTCCGTGGTTGTGAAGTCTGTGTGCGCCATTCTGTGCTGGAACTGTGATTAACGGAATATCCAACATTTTAGCGCTTTCTGCACCTTGGATTCCATTTCCTGGATTTTCCTGTGTGGATCACTTCGCTATCGTTGGACGTTACGGATCTTTATTTGGACATTTGCTCTCTTGGTCTTTCAGTGAGTTCTTTCCATTTTTGCCATTTTGTGTGTAGTGCTAGACTTATATTTCCTAGTCCACTACATAATTGGTGAGCCCGTCTACTCCTGACACTGCATTTTTTTTATTCACGATTAATTCGTATTTGTAAATTTTTGGCTTATTTTTTGGAATACTCACTTAACCTCCCACCATGAGCGATTCCTCTTTAAGTAAAGATCCTCAAACCCTACAATCACAACATATTCCATGCACATTACCGGCTT
Organism: Atriophallophorus winterbourni; assembly: GCA_013407085.1. Taxonomy (NCBI): domain Eukaryota; kingdom Metazoa; phylum Platyhelminthes; class Trematoda; order Plagiorchiida; family Microphallidae; genus Atriophallophorus; species Atriophallophorus winterbourni. Next base: position 1,174 of record JACCGJ010025695.1, on the reverse strand, counting down.
TAGTCGTTTCTAATCTCCCTCTTTGGTTCGGCCAAATTGAAGCTATTTTTCGTATATATGGCATCACCGATGAATCTATTATGTATTCTCATGTGGTGACCCTTCTCCCTCTCGACGTAGCTGAACAAGTCAGTGATCTTATTTATGCTATGCCTGAGATCAAGCCATACGAAAAGCTCAAATCCACACTAATAGACCGAATTGGTTTTTCTGAGCAAGAGAAGCTCGACGTCCTCTTTTCCAAAATGGCTCTTGGTGATAAAAAGCCATCTCAGCTTCTTCGCCAGATGAAAGAGCTACTGGGAAACAAAAGGATTGAGGAGAGCATTTTAACACAGTTGTGGTTTAAAAACCTCCCAGCTGACATTTGCCAAGTGCTTGCTGGTTTGATTACTTACGTATCATTAGACGAACTAGCACAAGCGGCTGACAAAATGCTCGAAGCAAAAGAAGCCGACCAAATTACGGTTGATTCCGCACACATCAATTCGCCATGTCCATGTTCGGAATTAAAAGAACAAGTCGCTGAACTAACTCTTGCGGCGAACTCTCTTTTGTCAAAATCTCCCAACCCACCACGCTCAAAATCTAAATTTCGACCATCGAAAACCCCTGAGCGCGTATGTTGGTACCACAAGAGATATGGGGATAAAGCCTCAAAATGTATCTCTCCGTGTTCAAAAACCGTCAAAATCAAGGGTCAATCAGTTACGGCGACTACTGTTCCCGGCCTGCCAAACCCGAGTCGCCTATTCTATGTTACAGACAAATCGAGTGGTCTGCGTTTTCTAGTCGATACTGGCGCTGAAATTAGCGTCATACCTCCAACATCCAGCACCTCCAAACCGTCTTCCTATAATCTTCAAGCGGCAAATGGCACTCGTATTAACACTTACGGCCAACGCCTGCTAACCCTCAAATTAGGACTAAGACGCAGTTTTCCCTGGGTGTTTCTCATCGCGGAGGTAAATTGCCCAATAATCGGCATCGACTTTCTATCTCACTTCGGTCTCACTGTCGAAGTAAAACAGCGGAGATTAGTAGATACGAAAACCTCTTTACAGGTCTCAGGTATCACTACTAAAGCCATTTCCTCCGGCATCAAAGCTGTTACTCCAGAAGCTTCGACTGTTTGTGCTATACTGCATGAATTCCCATCCGTCATGCAGCCCCC
>JACCGJ010025694.1:0-11869 GCA_013407085.1 Atriophallophorus winterbourni | reverse complement strand
TGACCCATGATTGGCATTTTTAAATGTGTCCAGAAATCTTATGGTATGTTATCGCCCGCGTTTGTGACGCACGTAATTGTCTCTTTCTTCGAGGTTTGGGGCCACGCAAATTTCTTCGTTGTGTCTGTGCTCCTGTAGAAGATCGTTTATAACTTGACTACATAGTTGAGCCAAGAAAATTACAGTTTCTTTTAGCCGTCGTCAGAGCTGCTTTTTCACTCCTTTGTCTACCAGCAGATGATTCGTTCTTAGCCAATGTTCGTTGTAGTTTATACTCCATCCAATGGATACACTTGCAGCTGTCGATGGTCACAAATATCATTATAGGGCATTGTGGTACTGGTATCATACGGAACAACTGCCTTGAGCTAAATATCAAGCGTGACACTCCGCTAGAGACACAAATTTTCAGTGGTTAAGTAAAGTTGTGCTCACCCCGTTAAGGTGAACTTTAAGAGCCATAGCTGATCTGGTTACACTTGTTGCTGTCTGCTAAGCAATTTGAGACCCGAAATTGTCATCTATAGCCCTGACATCCCATTTGATTTAATAATTACTGGTCCCATATAAGCCCGTTTTTTGTTACGATTTTTTTTAAATCCTGAAATCTCCCTAGGTGGTTGGAACAGTAAATCAATTGAATCTGTACCTACCTTAATCGGACAAATTGAAGCAAATTCCGAGTGTATATATATATATTTCTAGATAATAATATGCATAATTGGTGAACCGCAAGTTGACCGGGAAGATTCAAGAATTTATGGTATAAAATAGATTTTAGCTGTACAACACAATAGGATATTCGTATAAGGACAATAAATATATACAAAATAAATTGAGGCACTAGAAAGATCGAAAGTCGGTATTTAGAAAGAATGTCATGTATTGTCTCGGTATGATGGAAAAATATTCGTTTGGCTAAACATGTTATATAAACGGGATGTAGGGTGGAATCACTACGCATAAATATATCCAATTTGTTCCTGAAAATCCTTTCACTAGATGATTGTACAACATCTGACGGTAGGGAGTTTCATAAGAAACAAATGCGCACCGAATAGGAGAACCGACGGCAGTTCCAGTGAGAATGTGGATTATCAAATGACAGTGGGTGAGTACGTGTGGCATGGCTTGATCGGAGACGAAATAGATGCCTCAGAGGGTTCATCTTTGAACTCGTTATTTATTAAGTTAGGATTAGATCCAATCGAACACGTCTGTGAGGCAGTGTATCCAAATTAAGCTGAACCATTTGACCCTCATATGGTAGGTTGCGGAGACAGCCAACCATTTTTGTTGTTCTGTGATAAATCCTCTCGAGCAACTTGCTGTCCTTTTGTAGCCAAGGTTCCAAAGCTTGCATTGAGTAATCCATCGCTGAATTAATATACTTATTTCTGAGCATGGGGAATGTTTCACGGGAAAATGTCCGAAAATATGCCGCAGCATACCTAGCATGCGGCTAGCTCGGTTGTACACTGCTTCGCATTGTGTCCTATTCTTAAGACTTTCAATAATCCATACGCCGATGTCCTTTTCTTTTGTTGTCAATTCCACTTGTTTCGATCTAAGATTGTATGAGAATGGGAAACGTTTATCTATTTGCAACATTTTACACTTTCTGAAGTTGAGTGGAAATTTTGTTTCGCTCTGATCAGCTCTTCAATATATCCAAATCGCTTTGTAAGCGAAAACAATCCATGCTTGACGTGATTCGCATCCAAAGTTTAACATCATCCGCAAATAAAACCATTTTGGCTATGACAAGTTTCGGAAGGTCGTTGATGTAGACCAAAAAGTGAACCGGACTCCATGATATTCAACCTGCGTAGGTGGTGCTTCACTATTTTCGAACTGATGCATTTATCGCATATAGTCTCCGGCACAATTGGTGTTCACAATTCCAATGATTGTAATGCATCCTTGCGGGTGAAAACTCGTGAATAAAAACTGGCGATGGCTTTAGCGGTTTCCAGCACATAATCAGTTACTCCGTTATCTGTCATAATCGGAAAAACACCGGGTGTCAGCTTCGTAGTGTTTTTAACAGTTCGATAAAGCAGTTTGAGGTTTCGTTGCATTCTTATTGCCAGCTGAAGCTGGTGATATTGGTTGTCCTCCCGGATGTGATTTTGTGACTTAATTCCGCAATTCGCGAAAGTTTGACGAGGTCGAATCAGTTCTGGCGACCCTGTGAATAGCCCATGCCAAATTTCGATTTGTCAACCATTTTCCAGTCCGACTGCGAATTCTGAAGTGGGGTTCTTTTCTATTATGTTTCGGGACATATTTATAATTGAAATGTTTCATGTGTATTATGTAATCTGTTAGGATTGTGCAATGCGAGTCCGGATCACTGAAATTTATATTATGTTCATCGAAAATCATCATTGTTTTTATCAAACCAATGTAATCCACTTTTCTATTTAGTTTTTTTTTGCTTGACAATTCTACTGGCGTTGCACACGTATTGAAAAAGCAGAAAGAGGTTGTCGCTTCGACCCAGCGGAGGGTGATGCTTAACACCTTCAAGGGTCGTTGCTTCAGAGGTTAAGACTAGGTCTAGAACAATGTCTGTTGCAAATTTTGATGTAGTGGATATTCAAAAACATGATTATGCAAGGGGATGTAATCGAACAGTTCGCGACATTTGTAGTATAGTTATCGGAGTGGATGATCTACTCGGTTATATGGTTGATGCAGATTGAAATCTCCCATAATATGCAATTTCGAATTGCGCTGTTTTCCGGCGTACTGCCAAACATGTTATCAAGCTGTTAGACAGACCATCTTCACTCTACTGCAGCTCCGCCAACGCTGCCTGGGTCATGTGTGCGAATGGACAATGGTCTTATTCCAAAATATCTCTATGGTGAGTTGAAATCAGGATCGCACTTGCGATAAAAAGGACGTTAGCACATGACCAATGACAAAGCACGCCTATATTATATAGGTACACTATGTAACCACAACACCATCCTGAAACGTGTCTGTCCCGGATCTCACTTTGATCTAATTTGTGCCAACCGGTACACTTTAATTCCTAACCACACGGTGCTCCTTGACGGATCTTGACGAATTGCATATCGTTCGATTACAGCTGAAGTTCTCAATCATTTCTTGCTTCTTAATATGTTGTGGTTCGAACCGATCGAATGCAATCAATCCGAAACCCGAAATAATACGAGTTCGAAATTGTCCACGCCGGACTTTTCGGCGCTTCCTACTCTTGTGTTCTGCTGGAGGGTTGTGTTCTGCATATCATTCGAAAGGTTGTGATTAGCTCTCATCGCTAATGATAAAAAATTTCAGCTAGCAGAAGAATTCGTTGAATTTTTGTTGTAGAATGATTGATTAGCATTTGTATATATTTAGCATTTACTTTCACCATTCCGTTGGTTATCCGAAAATGAATTTTTTTGATCCATTTATTTTTATAGTTACTGTTAGTAAATCGTGCAATCGCCTTTCTGATGATGTATGGTCTACATCAGCAGGGGTTTTAAAAACTGGATTCGAATTTGTGTTTCCTATAATACTCCATGTGTTAGATCCAGAAATAAAAATTTGTCATGGATTTCGTATTGTCTTCGTATTGTCTTCCCCACCTATTGGTGTGGGGAGGTTATTTTTGCCATTCCAATTACTCTTATACAACAACAACAAAATGGGAAGAAATTATAGTACACTCAAATCTCGGTACTATGCCACCTTGTTACTATGCCACTCTCGCTACTATGCCACTTTTGCTCGGTCCTGACAAAATTCAATACAAAATAAATTTACTATGCCACTTCCTACTCTCGTTACTATGCCACTATTCTGTGACAATTTAAAAGTGCATTTTTGCGCATTTTACGCATATAGTCAGCCGGTTTCAAGGTAAAACACGCGATGTTTCTCCCTGACGCTAGCTACAATAAGCCAACCACCTCACGCACAACGACAAGCCTCTTTCCTACTCTTGCTTTAAGTACCGATAGATAGACCCACGAAAGCGCGCGCGCAAATAGACACTCACAACAGTGACATCGATATTCTTCAAACTATTCGGTCCATAATGTCAGCTCAGGAACGCAAGCGAACCGACTTTACGCTAAAGGAGAAGTTCAAGATCATCGATGCTGCGAAGAAGGAGCCGAATCAGTCCAAGTTGGCGAGGGAGATTAGCAAGAAATGGGGCGTCGAAGTTAAGAGAACCACCGTGAAGGGCATTCTCAGCAAGAAGGATGCAATTGAAGCTGCAATCAAAGCGGGAGTTCCATCGAAGCGCATGAAGCTGACGCAGCCTCACGACCCGAAGTTTGAGGAGTGAGTGCTGATGTGGCTGAAGCAAGCAAGAGGACTGAATCTGCCTGTCAGCGGCAATCTGATCAAGGAGAAGGCGATAAAACTGGCCGAGCTGATGCACATCCCAGACTCCATGACGAGCGACGGTTGGTTAGACAACTTTAAGAAGCGCAATGGCGTCACGTTCAAGACAATGCAGGGCGAAGCTGGAGCAGTGGATTCTCAATCCCTTATTGATTGGCAGCAGCAGGTTCTCCGACCCTTACACAGGCAGTAATCTGCAGATAAAGTCTTCAACCTGGACGAGACTGATGCAAGCATGTGATCGGCTAGACAACGAGATGAACGAGATCCGACGAAAGAAGATGCGTCAGCCGACGATTTCTGAGAGCTTTGGACTGATCGATTGAGCAAATAAATGGACTTGAGAAAATAAAGCCGTTTTTACAAAACCTCGTTACTATGCCACTCGCTACTATGCCACTCTTGCTCGGTCCCAACGGGTGGCATAGTAACTGGAGATTTGAGTGTATAACATTATAAAAAATAATATATAAAACATGAACATTTGTTTCTATATATATATGTGTGTTTGTATCTTGCGACGGGTTATCATAATTTTTTTCTGAAAATTTCGCTCATTTTACTCCGAAAACCATTGGATGTGATCGATTTTCTACGAGGCAACAGAATAAATGCAACACACGTACAAACGATTCAACAACAGCAAATTTGTTCAGACATTTACTTTCATGATTGACGGTGTTTTTTTGTTTGCTATGGCTGATTAAAGTGCGATAAGCTGTGGAAGCGTCTATGTTTTAGATGAATGGATTTGAGGATATACGTGTGGGATAATATTCAACTTCAGTTATATACCACTAACTATGAGCATACAAATGGAACACGGGTGTTTAAACTGAATGATAAACGATTTGGTTCTGATTATATTTTGATATCTGGTTTTAATTATTTAAATGTAATCTCGCTGGTGTTAATAGATTGGGTGTTTAACTTTAGCTTCGGTAGAGAAAAACATTAGAGGATTTATGATTTCACCTAATTAAAAAGCTACTGTCGTCGTTTTACTTGAAAATAAAGCTTACTATTTAGATTTCGGTAAAGTGTTTGTATAAAATGTTCACGTGAATCTTCCAGAAGCACCATTGTGGCATGAATTCTCTTGAAACTACCGATTGAATTGCAAACATTTATCCCCAAGTTCACCACGGCCCCTGATTAGGTTAACAGAATCGAATTAAGTGCATACAGGAAACAGTGTTTAACTGAATTCGGTGTTGTGCGACAAGCTGAAGCAATTACTTTAATGGGAATCATTTCAATAATTTAATAAACAAATTTAATTTATTTTCGTTCACGTTAATAGATTCGCGATATTTTATGAGATATGTAATACAACGATCTTAAAGCTGATAGCGAATTCATGTGATTTTATGTTTGACAGACCATGAGCAAATACGAATCACCTTGTTATTATATATATATATATATATATATATATATATATATTAACAATCCCTAGGTGACACAAGCATTGTTCTAACAAATATATCGGTACGATCAGATTTTATATCGTCCGGCTATTCTAATGTGACCCAAGAAATTCCCAGGCGACATTATGCATTGGGCTTATTTATAAATAAAGTGACTGTTTGCGTGGCATGCGTGTATAACAAAAAAGTTCTTGCATTGCACTTCATATCTCTCGCGAATCAATATTTCAGTTTGGGGATATATCTCTCCTAGCAACGTGTTTCCGTTTATTTTTAATACCGATCGTGTTAATATTGAAACGCCTAAACGCATGTTCAATAGTCCTTCGCTGGAAATGAATCTTGCTTCGTAATTGCAAAGATGCTGACAAATGCAAACAACCCATGAGCTGGAACCTCAAAAAACAACTTACGAATCAAATCAGCGGTGGGAGGTTGACTACTACTTATTCATGTTCCCTGTCCTGACTCTCACACTTGGACTGAAGAAGCTTCTGTATCAAAAATGAAACATTACCCAAAAATTGCTTTAACCGATTGCTCTAAAAAAATTTGCATTATGAATACACGACGAATCTCAAACATATTCCAATCGATTGCGAAATATTGTACTGTTTCAGGTTGAGCCATGCTGTTGGATGACCTACACGTCACATCGTGAGACTCAAGAAACGTTACAAATTCTCAGTGACCTTGATTTGGACACTGAACGAAAGACTGAGGAAGAATTGTATGCAAAATTCGGCTTCGATGATGCATACCAATCCGGTACGCTGACCTTGTGGCAAAAGTACAAACCGAAAATATGGATGTTATTCGACGAATCGTATTCTTCCATTGGTGGGAAAGTAAGCATTTTCACAAATTGGAACCATTTCGAAGATGTAAAACAGAAAGATATAGAATACCGTTAATCAACGCAAAGTTTGTAAAAAAAATAGTTCAAACGGAAGGGGTAATCGATAAATAGCTCAAACTATGTTCTGCCTAACATATGAATGGATAACAGGATGATATTGATAAACTGAACATATATAGAGTTTACAGTACAGCATAGATCCAGTCAGTTACAAATTATGTGCATTCAACGTCCCGTTTGATTTACGATGAAACGGGTTTTGTTCAGCAATAGAGGTGAATATACCTTGCTCAGGATGAGGATGTCGTTCAGATGCTGTTCGCCAAGCTTGAGTGGTTGTTGTTGTCGTTTTCGAAATCAAGCTAGATAACATCATCTGCAAAAATTCTTTCGGAGTTTGTTTTTATACATTGGAACATTTGTAGCCAAATATCCATATCTGAAACCTGATATCACCGTTAATAGGAACGAAATACGTAGAAACCGAATAGCTATATTTGACATTCATAATCATTTGTAGATGGCTTTATAGGAACAACTTCTAAGCTGATTACATTTATTCTAGTGTGTGGTAACATTTATGGTTGTTGATTTATGTTGATTGTGTTCCAAACATTTGACTAATCTTAACGATAGCGATTGCGTCCAGATTTTCACATTTTTAAAGCTGTTAGTTTATAATGTCTGACGAGATAGAAGGATAAAGAATTTAAAAATAACATGGTAATCAACAAAGTTAGTCACGTATATTTGCAGATTCTCTCTTCCGTTTTAGAAGTAATACAGTTCCAACTCAGTTTTATCAACAGTAGTTTAGGCGCGGGCAAGAAAACATGTTTCAAACAGGTTGTGTACTGAGAATATTGCTGTAGCTGAAGCACATAAAGTGGCGATTATATCTAAATCCTGACAAAGGATTATTTTTTCAGATGAATGGTTTTGTTTACTTGTCTTATCTCGTATGTACACTCGGTATTATCGATTTTAGTACACCAGTGTGATCCCGATAAAATTGCGATTTAATAAAGAATACAAGTAAGTAAATGCGGTTTATTAAAATTATCGGAAACTCATTTGCAAAGCATCTACATCACACACACAACCCCACGACCGTTTTTCTGATGTTTGTACACTCAGCAGGTAGGGACAGTACGTTCAGATCCGGCATGCGCTTGAACCAGTGAAGAATGATACACGTGCGCTTGTATGCCATTGTTTGTGTTAGTTTGGTACGACCAATCTTTCAATCACATTAGCCACACTCATGTATACTGGGTTTAAATCCATGACCATGAAATAAAAAACTGATTTCAACGAATGTTGTTTTGATGGAGATGCAATGAATATGATCATTTTTATCCATGGTCATTTTTAAATCCTGTCCACATGAGTGGGGGCTCATGTTGATTGAATAGGTTTGTCGACCAACCGTACCCATCAGTGGCATACAAGCGCAACGTGATTAAATGACCCTTCTCCAAGTGAGTCATTAGTTTACTTATATACATATTGCATCGGGTCCGGAAGGATGTAGGTCTCAAATGTCACTTGGTGAACATACCGCCACTTATTGCAACATTCGGGTCATCGGTCCAATATTAACCACGTGAACCCCCCCCCCGCGTCACACACGCGCATCGATTGCATATCGATTCATCGATGAGGTCAACCTGTCCAACGCTAATCGTGTTCACCCACGAATCTCATAACACGAGAGAAACCCGATTGGTCAAACGCACAAGACCAATAACAAAGCACAGGCCTATCATAGATAGGGAAATCAAACAACCACAACAATGTTGCTGAAACATAACTGTCTAGGTGGTCAGTTCGACATGGTTTGTTAATCGATTTCGTCTCAACCGGTACAATTCAAGCCCTCGCCACACAGGGTTCGTTTGACCCACATTGACGAAATCCGTATCGTTCGATTTCGGATGATGTTGTCCATGTTCCCATAATTCCGAACGGTTTTCACGGGAACCGTAAAAATGTAATCTTTCTATATCCTATATTATTACGGGTTCGCCATCATCGTCGTCGCTTTTTTCGGCGATTCCTGCCCTTGTGTTTTGCCAGAGGGTACTTGTTCTACATGTCACGGATATCTCGTGATTATCACTCATGTCTAATGCACTGAGCTCCACACAGCATTCAAATACATGTAATTATTTATACTGAAATAATGTTTTTCGTTGCTCGAACAATCCGTAAACATTAACATGCTGGAGAACATCGTTTTTATTTAAAAATTATTTGTTCGGGGATTATCGATTTTATCAACATAAAAATGTCACGTGTTTTGTACGTAAAATAACATTTCGTTTTCCGATATTGCGATTAAACTAAATTACAGTTTCCTTGGACTACCTAATTATATCCGATTTCAGACAATAAATTCACTTTTGAAAGTAACAGGCGGAAGACAGAAATTTTAATGAATATCCCACCAGATTTGACACATCTAAATTTCTCGGAAATGTAATCGGGAAAAATAACAGGACAAGCAATTTTCTGTGCTATTTTATCCGCAATGATGGATTACCATTTTGTTAACAATGTTTTATTAACTTCAGCTTCAAATATCTTTAAAAAATTATATACATGTTTTTCACAAACCGTCATATAGCCATTTTAAAGGTACACGAATTCACGTTAGAACAGGAAATGTGTTATTCCTCTCGCTATGTACAAAGGTTTCTAATGCTAAGGATAAAATTTCGTGCTTGAATCGAAATTAAGTCAGCTAATGTAAACTCACACAACTGGTTAGCTGTTAGACACAGACAGAAATGGACAAAGCCTATGAGTAGTGAAATAATGCAATTCTCAAAGTGCGAAAGGTAGGGGAAATATTGATAAATTTACCCGGCAGAGTTAAGGTTAAAGTGATAATTGTCGAATGTGATTATAGAAATAAAGTTGAGTCACGTGCTGCTAAAGGTCCCTGCGAAGTTATTGACAACCGTTGAAAGGTTATTTCGAGATACGTGCGCGGATTTATGGACAAATTTGAAAAAATTGTGGTTCTGGTGTAAGCCGAAATCTGCTAATACCCACAAGCTTTATGAACACCCAAAAGTAGGTAAGGCGTCAGTGGGCATAAATAGATTCTTGAATAATGAAGGTATACGATTAACGTACAAATGGGCTCAACGCTCTGATCCTTATTAACGCATCTCAGAAATAAGACAGCTTAGATCTCTGCCATGAAATGCGTATATAAAATCAAATGCAAGTGTTGCTTGAGGGTACATAGCGCGCAAACTATCGAAGAACTCAGAACTTTGATAAACTAACACAAAAGTGAATCGATAAGCAGTTAATTATTAATAGTTAGTGTCAATCATTGATCACAGACTCAGCCATAGCTGAACGGGTCCTCGACACGGGTTATACCTCTGATCATGATAACGTAGAGGTGTTACGGCTGAAGGTAAAACCATAAATAGATGGACTTCACGCTAAGAAGGTTGAGATAACAAAAGCCGGGAAGTATGCGGTCAACATTGTTGACGGGGCTAATATATCCAAAATTCATCTTTCTGTTCTGTAGCGGATAAATGTTTTAGTGCATGGCCACTACACACGGAATACGCAATCCAGCTACTCTGTCAGTGGATGTCATTCACACCTGGTACGAGAAAATCAGCGGGTGGTGTTAGGTGTGGTGGTGCATCTTTCTCTCCACTCATCCTCTCCGTGCCGGGTGGCACATGAGGCGAAGACAACTTCACGCCAGTGTTTCCGGTCTGTCGCTGCTTTCGTTGCCGTCTGCACCGTGAATCCTTGTGCATGTAGTTCGCATTCCAACGTTCTGCGCCAAGTTTCCTTGGGCCGTCCCCTTTTTCGTTTACCTTGCGGATGCCAGTGCATGGCTACCTTCGTATGCGAACTGGGATCCATCCTGCAGACATGACCGAACCACGGATCTGTTGTCCTCGTTTCCGTAGCAATGTAGGTTTTACGGGATAGGGTTGCTAGCCCTAAGCCCAACCCTCCTCCTTTCTCAGACGGGCTTGGGACCGTCCTTGGCGGAGTGGTGTTGCATCATTGAATATTAATTGGCGCCTGTCCATCTTAAGAGCTCAGCGTCCACCATGGTCTGTGTATTTCTTAGCCAGCGTAGGATTAGTCAAGTGAATGTAACTTGAACCTAATCTCTACTTGCAATGACTCCCTTTGTCTGACAAAGCTTCTGTGTCAGAATCGAAACGTGACCAAAAAGCTGTTCTAACCGATTCATTACAAAGTTTTCTTTTTACGAATATAGTTACGAGATCGGTCACAACTATTTTACAACACATTGTTTAATCACGTTTCCTCCCGAATCAGATCTAAATATGAACTGAGTTTCGCAGCCTTCTACTCACGGTGTGAAAAGTTTAATCAATCTAAAATATACTCAAATGTCATTGTTAAATAGGGTTCTTACAAAATACCAAGATGTTCATAAGCAGAAGCACCAAGTGATTCCCGACAGAGCACTGAAGGTGCTTAAAAAGAACCTATTCTGTGGTGCTTACATGGGATGTAAGCACCATGATATATTCAACCATTCCACTTAGTGATATTGAATGCGTTTTTTTGTAAATGGGGATCGCCGGCGTGTTATTAGCACACACCTCATACTATTATACATACTGTCGCTCTCAAATATACAGTTAGAATAATAATCATTCTCACAGTGCTTCATTTATATACACTGAGTAAAAATACCTTCTACAGTTCAGGCGGGAATGGGGTACGACCATCACATATTCATGGGTCCGATAATTCCTCGTATCCCTTCGCGTGAATAAATCCTGTAATGGATGGTTCGGGGTATGGAATGTTTTTTAAAGTAAGATAAGGTCTCCTCTGATTCGTCGATAGGGAAAATCGAACAGATTCAGTTGAGCTATCCTTTCTTTATATGGTTTGTTTCGGGTGCTGAGAAATAGTTTTGTTGAGCGGTGATAGATTTGCTGCATAAGTTCCACATCCCTTTTGAGCCACGGAGACAATGACTGCACACCGTATTCCATGACTGGCCTCAAGTATGTATTCATGATCCTTGGGGAATATCTTGGGCGAAAATTTCCCGAATACACGTTTGAGTAGATTCAGAACACGTGTTGATTTTTAAAGGCACTTTTAGTTTGAAGTGATGTTTTTAAACTGGAGCATATCCTGACACCCAAATCTTTTTCTTCACTGCAATTTT